>CAOLHI010001549.1:390000-534539 GCA_948474755.1 Ctenosaura bakeri
TAAAACTGAATTACTGCAAAATGATGCATGTCTAAAAAGTGTGTCACCAACATGAAAAGTTTGGAAAGCTCTGCCCTAGCACAACATAAATAGCACAGTTTATCCTGCACAGTTTGGAATCCTCTGCAGCTTTGCAGTCAAGACCTACACTCATAATCTTTTTTTACTATGCACAGTAAACTGCACAGCTTCCTGGGGGGAGGGACCCTCACTCACACTTACATTGTTTTTTGCTATATACTTGGGAAAGCTCCAGGAAATGCAAAACTAAATGAGGCACTATACCCCTATATAAACAATGCAGTGCAGCTTTTCACAGTGTGGCAGCAGCTTTTTCTGGTTTGAAAGTTGCACAACTCAGATATTACACAGCAGGAAAAGGAACTCAGGCCAAGTGAAGCTGCAGCCAGATGTGGCTCTGTTGTGCAACATTGCTGGGTTATGCATAGTATTTTTGTTGTGCCTCATTATTAGTGTGCATCATTCTTCTCGTGCAACTTACTGCTTCTACGTAGGAAAAAAAAATGTTGCACAACAAAAGCATTGCACAAAATCAGCAAAATTGAACAATGTTATGCAACATTGCTGATTTTGCACAATATTTTTGCTGTACAGTGCTTTTGTTGTGCAACATTGCTGTTTTTCATTTAGAAAACAGGCAAGTTGCAGGACAAAAATGTTCCAGAATAAAAATGTGGCTCAAAATCAGCAATATTGTACAATAAAAATGTTGCTGTGGTTTTTTTTTTTACACAGAAAACTGCAAAATTTCACAAGAAAACTGTTGCACAACAAAAATATTATGCAAGATCCAGCAATGTGGCAGCAAAAATAGACATATGACTATTTTGTGAAATGTTTTTGCTGTAAAAGATTGCTTTTTTCTACATAAAAATAGCAATGTTGCACAATGAAAATATGCAAAATCAGTGGCGTTGCACAAAAAATAGTTTGTTGTACAACATTTTTTATGTGCACCATTGCCTTTTACTATGTTAAATCAGTACTCTTACAGAAAGCACACATGTGTCTGTCTGAAAGCATTGCTTTCCATGCCAAAAGCTGTCCTGTTTTCAGGGAAGGCTGCAGTTCTTAGGGGGAACTGTGTATTTCCTAGAGGGGTTGTGCAGTTTCCTGTCATTGTGGGGAAAATATTTCTGAGTATCTTGATGCTACAGGGTGAAAAACTATTTAATTCTTCTCTACATGTGTCAGGACCTGAAGAAATCAAGATGTACCATCGCTACCAGGAAGCAAGAGGTGGGCATGGACATTTGGATTATAAATTTGGGCACAGCTTTATTCTTTAAACTGTTTTTAAAACCGTTTTTAATTGTCCAGGTTTAGAACTATCTTAAGTAAGGCATTTTTGGATGATTTAATTTGGTTCTCAGTTATGTATTTGATTCTTGATGGATTGTTGAGATGCAACAAACAAGTGCCCTAAATAAAGAAATATAAATAAATTTTATTACATCTGCAATAAGCTAGTGGCTAAGGGGGAAGCTTTTTTATAGGTCATGCCATTCTGACATGCCAGGCCATCTCCTTGTAGTTTCACAGAAGTGCTCAATTTCTTCTGCCATTCTGGCATCCATTGCCAAATCCCTCCCTAGCTTCTGGGCTCATGCTTACCTATTGGCTGCAGAAGCATGAGCAGGGTATGCCGTCTGGAATAGACCTGAAGTTTCTATTTCGTGTTCCATAACTGCCTGCATGAACTTTCTGGACAGACTGAGTTAAGACCACACAAGAGGAAACCATATACAGGCCTGCGATAAGTCTTATTTTTCATCTCATACAATTTTGCTCTCAGAATCAGGTATTGTGAGATCTTCCACATTTCCCCTTGTGCTGGGCTATGAGGGCAAGCGTACCTCCCTCTGCCGCTATCATGCAGGATAGCATTACCAGTAGCACTTTGAACATGGTCAAAATGTTTACCCCCTTATTGTTTCTACTTTGTGTTTTTTCTGACTTTATTTTTGCTTTTCATTTATTGTCTGGTTAGCATCCTACCCCTGAGGACTGAAAGATTTCCAGGGCATAAAACATAAAATAAAAAAATCTCTCTCGCTCGCTCTGTGCAAGTGTATGTAAGGAGGACGAAACAGAAAAACAGCAGAATAAAACTGAAGCAACTAAAATAATTTCCATTGCAAATTAAAAGCTTGGAAAAAAATAAAAACTGTTTGCCAGATGCCAAAAGGACATCAAGATAGGGGCTTGTCAGGCTTCCCTGAGGTGAGCATTCAGTAAATGAGGTGCTACAACTGTGAAAGTCCCTTTGGCCAGTAACCACCCATCTCAGCTTGGCCAGGATCCTAGTGTATGCATTTCTGAAGACAACCTGAAAACAGAAGGCTACCTCTACAAGTTGTAATATGTGATCCTCCAGATAACCAAATCTTAAGATGAAACATTCTACCCAGAAATGTTCAAGGAGCCTAATGTTGCTGTTTTACAAAATGTGATTGTTTTTCTGCTCTCCCATCCACAAGTTGAAGATCTCCTTTGTCTTTCTTATTGTTATTAACATTCTGCCCTGATGTTAAATTTTCTTTATTATGCTTCAGTGTCTTTTCTTGAATCCCATAACATTCAGTACTAGTGCTATGCTAATGGCAACCCAGGTCTATTTTTGTACACCGCTCCTTTTCCCTTCAATCTTCATGGGCCGCTCTCACTCACTTATAGGTGCCCACTTTGCTGACAGATTATGGGAGAGGAAAAACTCTTTATTCACTTTGTCCACAGCAACATGCTATAGTGGTTTGAGCATTGGACTACGACCCTGGAGATAAGGGTTCAATTCCCTGCTCAGCCGTGGAAACACACTGGGTCTCTTTGCATATGTCACACACTCTCAGCTCCAGAAAATTCTGTGATAGATTTGCCTTAGGGTCACCATAAATTAGAAATAACACCAAACAACAACAGCAACAAACAACACCACACACAATTTAATATAACTCTGTAATGATTTTTACTTTCCCCCTAAAAAGATCCCAAACATTATAACCTTTCTCTTCAGGAGAGTTGTTGTCAGCCCTGTTAATATTTTGGTGGCACATTTCAGCATCCTTTTTAGATCCACAATATCCTTTTTGAAATGCCCTGGCCAGAATGGTATTGCTGCACCACAGATGCCTATAAATGCATTATGATATTGGCAGTTTTATTCTCAATCTCATTTCTAATGATCCCTAAAATGGAATTCACCCTTTCCATAACTGCTGAACTCTGGGTTGACATTTTTATTGAGCTATCCACCATGACCCCAAGATCTTTCCCTGAACAGCTACTGCCCAGCTCTCAGATCCCATCACTGTATATGTGACATTAGGTTTTTTTTGTGGCCTTATGTGCATCACTTTACAGTTTCATACACTGAATCAACTTTGCCATTTTAATGCCCGTTCACCTAGTTGGAAAGATCCTTTGTGAGCTCTTCACTTTCACTGTTTGTTTTAACTGACCTAAATAATTGTGTTTCATTGGAAAATGTGGCCATCTTGTCACCAACTCTTAACTTCAGATTATTTATGAACACATGAAAAAACACTAGTTCCAATACAGATCCATGGCAGACTGTCCATTTGTGCCTGTTCTCTTCTTTATGTCCTTCAACAACTTACCCATCCATAAGAGTTACCTGTCTGTTCTTATTCCATGACTGCTGCTCTGCTTCCTAAGTAGTCTGTGCAGGTAGTCTTTATGCAATGCTTTTAAAACAGTATCTACCAGATCCTCTGTTTTGCTTCAGAATAATAAGGTATTTATATGCTTGGTAACATTACATTTAGTAATGCTTTCCATTCATTTATCTCCAACTAGGGATGCAATTCTTTACTAACTTCATTCCTGAAGGAAGCAATAAATAGTTTCACTATTCTTTTTTCCAACTGCAAGGAAGATTTCAAAAACTGTGCAGTTTGCGAGCTATTCTGCACAAAATTAACATGGGATTTTTTTTCCTTCACAGAAAATAGCATTTTCTGTGCAAGAAACAAAAGTTTATGCACAGAAAATAATATTTATGTCCACATTCCAAACAACTGGCAGCTAATCCTATTGCCATAGAATTACTCAGTTGTAAGGGAACTTAAAGGCTTTAAACAAGTCTATTCTTGTTAGGAATGGAAAGAGGATTTGAATATATTTGAAAATGGTAAAAATGTGTTTCTCAAGTGTTGGAAAACCCTGGTGAAAAAAATCCTGGGTTGTTGAATGTCTTCACACATTGGGACTTCTACTGCACAAAATTCACACATGATATTTTGCTCAGAAAGCAGGACTTTCTCTGCAGGAAAGCTGTTCATAAATGGGAAACCACAGTGGACATGGAAGCCAAGTTTCAGCTCTCTGAATCTGCAGAAGATGTTGCTGAAAAGCAGCCAAATATCTGATGACTGGGGGGTTCTCATG
The DNA here is from genome assembly GCA_948474755.1 of Ctenosaura bakeri. NCBI lineage: Eukaryota > Metazoa > Chordata > Lepidosauria > Squamata > Iguanidae > Ctenosaura > Ctenosaura bakeri. The sequence continues at coordinate 394,429 of CAOLHI010001549.1, forward strand.
GAGGAAGCTGGGAGGAATTTTAGAACACAAGCCACTCCCTTAATAAGCATTTTGGCCCATTTGGGGGCCATTTTTAATTGAGAGGGAAGCAGGAATTTGTGGCGGTCACGAAAAACTGAAGGCCCATGGGGGCTGTAGGCTGCATTCTTTCCCCACTTTGTCTCTTTCCCCACTCAGTCAGCCACTTCCAGCCCTTCGGCTCTAAGGCAATGGAATAATGGAAACTAACTGTGCAGGTTCCCATTTGATACCAATAATATCTATATAGTGTGTCTATTAAGAGCATGGAATTTGAGCATGAACATAGAAAGCCATTAACATGTGTTACAATGAAAGGCTCCGTTCCAGCTGCATTAGAAATTTTTGGTCTGAACACTCGTTCTGTTCTTGGATGCAGTTTCTGTCTTTACTTGTGAGGGCATATTCAGTCCTAAAACTTTTGAAATGTCACATCATTAGAAAAGCTAAAGGCAATGGAATACCTTTGGAATTACTGGGATATCTAAATTCTTAACCCAAGTGCACAGATATTATGAGTTGAAAACTACTACTACTAATAATAACAGTATTTGTTTATTTACATTCCTTTTTCCCAGCTGTGGAATTTAAGGTGCTTGAAAAGTTAAAAAGTTCACATCACAAAAATATTGAAATATAATTAAATTATCAACAGAATTAAAAGCAATTTGAAAGCTAACCTATTTAAAACAACAACTACTACAACAAAACTGTCTATAAAAAAAGAGTTTCAGCTTTTTACCTTTGGTGTATTATGTACATTTTGCCTTAGGGAAAAGAAGAAGAAGATGAAGTAGAGGAAGAAGAAATGTATTTTTAGAGTTCTTCCTTGACATTCACAAGTTTTTGCCAAATAAACAAACAAAAAATACCACCACATACAAAACACCCTGGGAGATTTACTAAAAGAGAATATATTTATGCACATTGCAAAAAGCTTGCCAAATAAATACAGCTTCATGTTTATTAACACTTCTCTGCATTTAAAAATTAATAAAAGAAATAAAATGTCAATTTAGTTAGCATTAATTATAAATATTTCCATCTACTTCTGCCCAGGTATCAGAGGTAAGTAATCAAAGATGTAAAAAATGTGCGGTAAATACTAGCAAATGTCTTTTACTATTGTATATGGAGATTAACAGAGATCCCCAAATTTTCCTAATGTGCACGTGTATGAATAGCTAATTTCCAAACGTTTCAAAAATGTATATAAAACTCCAGTTCAGTAAGATGTTAGTTACACTGCAGGTATTCATTCAAATAATTTCCTGTTTGGCTTAGACATTTAAGCCAATCTCTTTAGATTAGAATGGGCAACACACAACTGTGTGTACCCCTCCCCAGCCATTTGTGTATCCCTCCAGGTCCCTGATGCCACTGGCGTTTCTACTTCTGCTGCTGCAAATATCCCAGTAATTCGATTAGGATGCACCATGTATCCCAAAAGAATCATTTAGATTTTTGTAGCTGCAATGGAAACTTTCCATTTTCAGTGGCAATGGTAGGAAGGAACAGCTCCAGGGAATGAGGAGAAGCAGTCACTCAAATTTGGAAAGTTGTTCATTCCAGCTCTAAATTAATAATTTTACCCATTTCAATGGACTCAGGTCTAATTCCCTTTTAAGAAACATTCCCATACACTATGGGGTAAACAAAATTTGAAGAATTATCTCACCTCCCTATCCCTCCCTCACATGAATGTCTATGTTGCAATCCTCAACTATATCCTTCAGGACAATCTCAGTCTTAACTTAGGCATTGTTTGGCTGAAATTGTAGAGGAAATGCAACGGAGTATAGCTTTACCCTTTCATTCATAAAAATTATTCTGTAATGTTTGGTCCAAACTGTCTTTTAAACTGCGGAAGCCTGTGACCCTGGAAAAGAACATATAGAATCCTATTCATTCTTGCCATAGGCCCTTAAAAAAATCCTGTGATTGGATGACCACTTGGAAAACTGGATGCAATTGGAGCTCCATGTTTGCTTTCAAACACTGGAGGTTCCAAACCTTAAGGGTCATAACCTGTTAATGTGTTTAGTCCTAGTAACAAATTCCAGGTAAAGAGTTTTCTGCTTGTCAATGGTCAAGATGAATTTGTTGAGAATAATCTTGGGTACATAGTGACAAGACAATCAAAGGGACATATGCAATTTCTGAGTCCTCATATTTTTTGCATATCAGTGATGTTTGCTTCTAGTTATTGAATTAAGTTAAAGATCAGCAGATCCAATTGGAGTTTCCTCAGTTCTAGCTGACCCTGGCCAGACAATATGCTGGTTTTACAGTACAGTGTGCCCTCTGTATTTGTGAGGGTTCTGTTCCAGTAATCCTCATGAATGCTAGAAATTGTGAATTCTTCCAGTTCATTATATTCAATGTTGATGATGTGCTCAAGGATGCTTTCATGTGTCTGCACATGTGCTGCTGCCATTTTAAGTACAAGACGTGATGCTTTGCATGACCTGAAATTCAAACATGTGGAGGTCATGGGTAAGGAGGGCCAACTGTATGTAAAAGTATGTATGAGGCATACTCAAAAATAACTTTGACTGAACACTAATTTTGACTGACCACTTATTTCTAAGGTTACAGGCCGATTAAAGGTGTCTAACAGAGTTATCAGATCATTTTGGTTGATTAATCTATCAGTTAAATTTGCACATATTTATAACTATATCTGAAGGAAGTTTTAGATAATTTTTTTAGTTTAGTTCAGTGTTGGATTATACATTATACATGCATACATACATACCTACATTTTAGAAGAGGCACTCCTTCTTTGGGCATAAGTAAAGAGAATCATCTCTTTTAAGATGATGCTTGTCATCTACAGATTTTTATGAGCACTTGTATAATTATAATTATTATTATTATTATTATTATTTTGGAAAAAACCCTGCTGTATATTAATTTGACAATATGGCACTGCAAAGACTCCCACATACTCAAAGCAATCCAAACAGTGATCAATTTCTCAAGAAATATTACAGTAAACAACATTTAGAACGTATCTCTTGTATTTATCACAAGGTGGCCTATTCTACACAAATATCTAGACTTCATGAACATGGGAAGTCAGAAATATATAGCAAAACCATCCATATGGACATGTTTACAAAAAGCCAATAAATGCTGACAACAGATATTGCAACCCACAAGGCTTTATGAAGTCTTTGATATGGAGGGTGACATCCTGTTTTGCCAGCCAGCTACACTGATGTGACCATGCCAGTGTAAGTTGTAGAAGCAGCACAATGATGGCAGGAGTAAAAAAAGCTGCTAGTGTGGCATTGTAAATAAACAAAATCAGATGCTTTGTGACTGTCATCTGGAAAGGAATTCTGCTGACTCCAGTCAGCCTATTTGTCTATTTGTAGCCTGGCAAGGAGGAAGTCCTTGGATATAAAACTGCTCTGGGAAAGGTGGTTTGCAAAGTTGCCTGCCCAACTGTGCAAGTAATTTTGCAAGCCATCCTTACTAGGCACTTTAAGATCACAAAGAGCCTGTCTGCCTCCCTTCTTTCTTGATGTTATGCAGTTCAGGTAACATCAATTAAACTAATGTAGTTCACCCGCAGAATTCCATTCTTGGTGTCTGATCCTGAATGAATGAGATCTTCTCTGTCTGAAAGGCTGAGCGTGGAATTACTCTGGATTGCTCTTTGGGGTCTTTGTGGTTCTGGGATTGTATGTTTTGCAAGATTACCTTATTCAGTTTTATTTTTGTGTCCATCAACTGGGGATCCCTTTTGAGTCAATGAATTTATTAATGTTTGCAGCCCTACTTATTTGTGGTACTTTCCCCAAGGACAAGGAACTAGGCAACTGATAAGATTTGTACATTGCATATTAGGAAAACAGAGACAGCAACATCCAGTGACCAACTTCTTTTTTCATGGGCTCCAGTAAAGAGTTTTGCTACTTGCTTCATTAGAAACATTTGCCAGCTCTAATTGACTGAGCCACCCAATCTTTTTAGTCTGCTGTGAGAAGTTGAAGTTGTTTGTTTAACATTCCATTCTGATGAAGCTTTTCATTATCTAGCCACTAATACACTGTAGGAAATGGAATCATTAGAGTACAGCAGCCCTTCATATGTAAACATTTGAATAATTTACACTTTCCACCGGTGTTAAATAAAAGGTTTTAATCGCAGGCGAAGATCTGACAATAAATATTCATTTCTAATTTCCAATAAGTAAACTTTACCTCTTCCTAAATGCCTCTCTTTTTCTGCAGGATAATGGCAATTTTGACAATTGGACACATTTGGGATTAAAATTTCCCTCCGGTCAACAGAATCATGAAGAGTTATTATTAAAATGAAAACCAGAAATAATTACAAACCTTACAATTAGTAGCAATTTCAGGATCTTGACGTACTATAACCAACAAAAGCAGCCACTTCTTCTGCAGTTTTCCTGGGGGATGTTTTAAAGAACTGGAGGTAACAAGCTTCTTTCCAAATATGAACAATGTTAAATGGACTATTTTGCTTGGCCTGGAAATCTGGTGAATTAGAATAATCCATGGAAGCCTTTTTCTCTCCTCGGATGCTGGGCATCATTGTAGTCAACCACTGAGATAGAAAAGAAATTGTTATTTGATGCAGGTGATTATTGCTAAGATCTCCACAAAGTATTGGAAAGGTTATACAATTACATAGAAGCCTTATCTAGAAAGTACTCTGCTAACAGAAATTCTATTGAAATTAGCACTAGGGTAACATAACTTTTTATTCTTCAACCAGCTGGGATCATTTGCTCCGAAGTGGGCTTCCAATACATTCACTGGAGAACAATGTATGTCAGCATGGAACTCCCCAAATTGATCACACAACTAGGTCTATGTGCATGTTACACTTTCAAGATGCAGTCTTGACCTGCTCTTCAATTGATCAGAAAAACGGTGAGGATATACGAGATCAGTGCAATTGAAAATAACTGGAGAGGGCTATCATGCTCTAATCTACCTGTTGCACATGCCAGATTTTGTAAAAAGGAGCCTTGAAGTCCACTTTCTTAGAATTCCTTTAGTTTCAAGAACCCATCTGACAGCCAGATGCTAAGGAAATTGGATGCCTGAGAGCCAGAAACCTTCTTTCCAGACATTAAGAGAGAAGGTCTTTTTTAAATTTTATTTTATTGTTTAATTTATTTTCCAACTTTCTCTCAGCATGGTAGCCAAGGCAGCTCTCACTGCCTTCCTCTGACTGCTGCCATGACACCACTGCTTACCCCATGAGGTTACACCAGACAACAGGGGTTCATCCACTGTTTTCAGAATTCAACTAATCAAGGGCAATAGCAAGGATATAGTCATATTATAGACAATTTGTATTTTCACAAAATCAAGCTAGTATTAACATTAGACATCTTTGTTCTGCTTCATTGATCCAGGTGTTATCTTACTGGGAGAGATAAAAAGTTTGTTTTTTAAAAAAGCAAGAATGTAAATTATATTGTGACCATTGTAACAGAAAGATGTTTGCACCACCATTTTGGGAGCTTAAATCGATGGCTTTGATTGCACAAGAAATGAGAAATGAATTCCTTAATAAAAAGAACATGTGAAATAAGAAATAGAATGAGGAATAGGCCTATCAACAAGTAAGTTACTCAGGCAAGTCCAGTTGATTGAATGGTGTACCGTACTCTAGTTTGCATTTATCATAAGATTTAGGCATATGCCTCCTAATCTGTTCCTGATCTCAGTTGTTATTGCAGAGAGAAGGTCTAAGGCCCTGGGTAGTCACTGTTTTCAAATATTGTTAGACAGGGAAGATGGCATTGGTCAAGATATTTATGCTGTCAGTTAAGAGATAAACATTATCACCTAAATAAAGGCATAGTGTCCTTGGATGGTCTTCTGATTTTAATGACATAATACGTGTAAGTTCTTCTTAATCCAGAAGCCCAGACATCATTTTCCACTCCTCACAATGCCCTGGATTTAGCATCAGTCAGGAGTATTTCACCAATGGTGAAATATATTTGAAGAAAGTTCACCCGTGGCCTTCTTTTTCTGGGAGCCTAAATCAATGCATCCATCCATCCATCCATTCCAGAAATGTTCATCTCAGTTTTAAATATTCCAAGACAGGAAAACTAAGGTATGCTCCCCAGAACTGCTGGCCAAGGCTAATTGAAGTCCAAATCCAATTGTTTGTTCCAATTGAAGCAGACTTATTGAATCAGTGGGATTTTCATTAATGTTCATTCATTCAGCAATTGATTCATTAAATGTGCCTGGGACTAGCAACAACATTTAGGGCCTTTCCACACTACACTGCTATAGTGCTATTATTCCACTTTCAACATCCTATGGAATCCTGGGGTTTGCAGTTTAGGGAGGGGCATTTAGACTTCTCAGCCAGAGAGCTCTTTGGCTTCAATAAACTGCAAACCCTAGAATTCCACAGGATATTGAACATGGAATAATAGCACCATAACAGAGTAATACGGAAAAGCCCTTAGGCCACATAGTGAAATCTATATATTAGCAAATTTATAACTTTGCAAATGGAAAGGTGCTTCAGTTTTCTTACTGTGTGCCTCAAACTCCGGATTAAAGAAGTTTTAAAAACCCACAGAAACTGCCAAAAATAAAACAACTGAATCAACAGAGAAGATTGGAGCTGTCCTAAAGACTTGCTATCATAAAAGCTCTCTCTTCTAACAGCAAATAGCTCATGGAAAACTTCTTAACTGCAAAGAAGCAACAGACAAGTGAAATTGTTCCCACAAATCTCAGATCACCAAAGATAAAGATTGTGTCTCATGCTTGCTCATTGTGATATCCTTCTTTCCCTATTTTAGCAATGACTGAAATGACCTATCACAAAAGCTTTAAACAGTTAGAAACAATGCTGGAGCCAGGGCACAACAGACGCTACTCCATTTGGATGAGTTGCTAATCAGACGTATGGCATGGAATCCTGATTTCATTGGGTTAATTCTCACTGACATAAATAAGAGCAGGATTATCCCCAAAGACTGAACGTTTTCCAGATGTGAATCTTTATTTCCACAGGGTTATAATTCAGCAGTAAAAACCCACTCAGATTTTATGCCTGGTTTACACAAGGTTTCTATCTAGCAAAGTTTAGTTTAACAACATTTTTATGTGGACCCAAGTGTGTGCGCGTGTGTCTTTAAAAAGAAAGGAAGAGACCTGAAGCATTCAAAATCCTGACATATATTTTTAAATTTAAAATTTACAAAAATATCAGACTTAATAGACTTGAGATATGCATTTTAGGCAAACATTGGTATTTAGAATAAATTGTTTTGCATAATCCCATTTTATAAAAAGAAAAACCAGTATTGATTAGTTGACTCCCTTGTAAAATATCCCACTCTGTCTTACTAGCTCAGAGTGGCTTGAAGCAGCTTTTTTCCAAAGTTGATAATTCTGTCCCCTCAAAATCATGTGGGTTAGCCCTAGAAGAAGTTTATAATACTCTACTATGACCAAGGCACAGAAACTAGATAGAGATACGTTCATAGAGAGGCTGGATGAGTTATCAATCTACTGACATCTGGGACACAGTTGAGATGTCTCTCACTGCATTGGCCAGTAGTACCTGTAGACTGACTGCAGGGGCTGCCTCACGTAGCAGATCAGGGATGTCATGAAAGAACAGGAAATGTTATTACATTGAGTCCTCCACATTTGCAGGTTTGACTTTTAGATTAGATTATTTGTGAGTTTCTTCAAACCCTCTGCCCCTATCTCAGGTACTCCTTTTCCAGGGGAACCTTCCCTCTCAGCAGCTCCATTCAGGCCATGCAGCCCTTTAAAAATCCACTATTGCTCCTCTTCCTCCACCACCATCCATTGCCTGGCCAGCTAAGGATGGATCACAGACCAATTTCTCAGTACCACAAACCCTCTCCTGCTGCCCACTCCATATGCAAGGAAGGAGATGGGCAGGAGAGAGGAAGTATAAGGTCAGCATTTCACCCCACTCTTGTTTCTCCTTTCCTTGACCTGATTTAAGCCCTGAGAGCCCATTCCCCCCACCACGCCTCAGCCCCACTCCCACAGACACATGCATTTTGATATTTGTGATTTTTTCCACTTTTGCAAGGGTCCGGCACCTCTAACTGTAGTGAGTGTAGAGGGCTAACAGTAGCCAATGTTGTTGTTGTTGTTATTGTTAAAACTGTTAGGGGTGAGAAAAGGTACTCATGAGGTTTTCTATTTCATGTATCAAAACAACTGAGTTGGCTTGGAGTATTATTCATAACTTGGTATGTGTGTGTTTGTGAGACATTTGGAGCTCTGCTTTGGGCAGTAAAATGTCTTTGGCCAGCCTGCTCATTGCATATATATGAATTTCCAAAACCAAGCAAAAATGGGTTATAGAATTTAGTCTGCATTGATTTCCTTTTCTTGGAGTACATCATTCCTCTCAAACAGGATGGTCTTTTACTTACACAGAATACATAGTCAAAGTCAAGTTCTTGCTTTGAGACTTGTTGCTATGTGCCTTCAAGTTGTTTCCAACCCATCAAGACCCAAAGGAAAATGTATTATTTTGGTGGGGGTGGGGGTGTCTGAGAGTGTGTGACATGCCCAAGTGAGTTTTCATGGCCTAGTAGGGAATCAAATCCTAGTCTCCAGGTCAAACCATTACAACACACTGGCTCCCTTAGCTGTTGGTATTTGGGATACTAATATAATTAAAAAGGCTATGATCTTTCTTCACAGTGGAGAGATGCAGAATGAGAGATAGTGAGAAATAAGGGGAAAAGACAGGGAAATGCAAGAGAAGATACTCTAGTCTCCCATATTCAGACCACTGACACCAGGAGCATATTAGCTCCAAGTGTGGGCCTAGAAGGCACTGCAGGAAGAGGCACATCTATCAGTTATCATGATTTGGAGCAAGGAAGCAGTTGGAGGTTATCCCATTCCTTTCTGCCTTTACTCATCACAACCTCTTTCCACGTTTGGTTTTTGCCATTTGCCACACTATTGCCCTCTGCATGATTTTAATTTCAATTTCACAGTACTCTGTAACAAATTTTTTTAAAACAACAACAACACCCTGCAGTATGACCACAATGTACAAACCAAGGATAGCAGTTTGATCACCCAAAAATATCAGAATGCATACCTACAGAATCCTTGTATATGTCTAGGGAACACAACTGGGCACTTTGGGATGTCCTTTGTCATTGGTGGCTGGTGGCTCCCATGCAATTGAAAGGGATTAACCAAAGTGCTGAACCTGCTTTAGAAGTAGAGTTCAGCATTTTGGATGGCTCCTTTAATGTTCAGTCTTAAAAGCTAGAGTGGATTCACCACTCCAAATGACATGGAAGCCACCAGTCAAATCTTTCCTTATGGATGAAAATCCCACATAATAGAATTTCAGAATCATGTGATCATAACAAGAAATGTGCAGACATTTTATATATACCCCACTTGCATTTCTGGCAATTAGCATTTGCCCTCTTCAGTCCCCCCCCCTCAATCTCTCCTCTTTTTTCTTTTCATCTCTTCTCCCCCTCCCATCTTTCCCCTGTCTCTTCTGTTTATTTCTGTTATTTACTTTCTTCCTCCCTTTCCTCTATATCTTTATACATCTTTGGCCATCACTCATTTGATTTAAGCTGAGGCAAGCACATGAGAAGAGAACCACTGTGTGCCAAACTTAAAGGTATATATGGCATCTTTTCTAATGCAGTTCACTCAGGCTTGCCATTGAACAAAACGATGCTTTTCCCAAGCTTGCTAGGAGAGTAAACCATTCAATTGATAGCAAAATACATTTTTATGGTTCTCTGTATAGTGATTTTCCATTTAAGTGTAAGTTAAATTGATAAATTTACACAGAAAAAGAGAGTCAGAATTCTCCCACCCCTCCTGGTATAAATTCTACATGAAGACTTCTATTCTTTTAAGCTTTTACCCCTTTTTGTATAGGAGATATACTTTGCAACTGATTTTCTACATTCTTACACAATGCACTTCTATATCAGATGTTAATGCAATGGGTACTATAGTACTAGAACATTCTGGTATGTTTGAGCTTTGTTATAATGTTTCACTTTCAATGTCCTGTGTTAGACCTGTTGTGATTCCTTTTGAGTTCTGTTGTTTGGTTGATAGTGACTATATTTCATTGGTCACAGTTTGCTTGGTCTTATATTTTTTAATCTTTGTTTTCAAGCTTTTACACTTCTTAGATGTTAAGTGCTGTTCTGTAATTTTAAGATGATGATATAACCTTGTTGAAACCTCTAATATAATTTTATGCCAAGTAGAGTACAAATTGTTTTTTAAAAAAATACTTTTTTATTACATGTATTTGCTGCTTCTCTTCCATCATGAAGGCTGAACCAGTTTACACAGCATTCTCAATCAGTTTCCCTTTCAACAGGATTCCCAAGCAATTTTCCATCCACTCACTAGCCAAATCTAGACTTGTGTAGATTAAAGTAAGGCAGTTGAATCATGAGATATTGTGCCTGGTAGTCACATAAAATTTATGTTCATGCTAAACAGCAGAACTTAGAAAACTTACATTTTTTTTTTTGGACTATTGGACCACTCTAGTGGTCTTGTTGGTTGTAGGTTTCTGTCCAAAAAGTTGCTGTCCAAAAAAGTAACTTTTCCAAGCTCTGCTAACTAGTCAAGCTATTAATTCTAGAAGTGTAAAATGTATTTAACATCAAAGCCCAGATAGTACTTAACTACACAGAGGCCAGAGGCCATTTTCCCTCTCCCAGACCTCCCCTGCAGCCACTCTCAAAATACCTTCATTTTAATTCAGAGTTCCACTCAAAATCACATTATGTCACTCTTTGACACCATTTTCAGAGAGACTCTGAAGAAATAAAAGGGGTATTTGTCAGGTGCTCTGAGGTGGTGGTGGATGGAAGTTTTTTTGCACATTTTATGCATGGTGCATAAAATGTGCACCATGGTGGGGGGAGGTGGGGTTGAAGACCTGAGAGAAAAGTTTGGGGGAAATGGATTGATTTCTGTGCCAACAGACATTAGTAAATAAAGCACCTGTTATTTCCTAGAAAAGCATAATATGAAAGTGGGTAGGCCACTGATATTACATTACAATATTGTTCGGTCCTATGCAGAAATTGTCTTGATGGCAAGCTATACATCTATGTAAAGGTATTTACAATTTGTTTGTTTGGTCCATGGATTCTTTGTCTTGTAGTACACATCTCCATTTACCCTTTGAAATCCACTTCAGAAGTGCCTGCTGTGGATTTCTCAGCCTATAAAATAGATTCCTACAATGAATTTGTTTCCATGTTATAAAGTAGGAGTGGTTATGCAGAGCCTGTAATGGGTATAAGGTCCCCTTTTGTCACCCTTGAAGCTCCCACCAGTCCCTAAAAGCCTCCCAGTCCCTTATTTTTAAAGAAATTAGCACAATTTTCAGATAACAACTCCCCAATCAATCAGAAAGCCCCACAGGACATGAAAACATGCACAGACAACCCATCCCCATAAACATCCCAGGATCCTATACTACTTCAAATACCTCAGTTTTGCTCTGCAACCGCTCTCAAAATGGTGACAGGAAGTGACACAACATCTTTTCCTGCTGACATTTTGAGAAGGACTCTAGAAGTAAATGTAGGTACTTGGTCTTGCTGTGTCAGTGTGAGGCCTGTAGGGAAAGTGTTGGGTGGGGAATGGGCTTCTAGCCCCCTACTGTAAAACCTTCTTGACCTTTCAGGCTTGTCCTTATTCCTGTTCCATGTTCCTGCTGACAAGCATAGTGTGGCTTATCAGATTTTAGTTTTGGAGGAGTTACAATGGCAATTCTACTGCTCCCTGTTTATGGCTGTTATTGACTAGGAAGATCTCTGCAATAAACAGAAGAATCACCCAACCTCATGTCTAAGGCAAAATGAAGTCTATATATGGTTAGAAATTCAAACTTAAATAGTCTCATGTTTTGTATCCACATAGAAAATAGGCATTCTGTGGCATTGACACCTGAACATATGAAAAACATTGCTCCAAATTTCAGGTACTTGCCAAGTAAGTTTAAAAAAAAAACAACGCACATATATACACTATTAGATATCTCCCAACAAATTGAGATACCTTTTTGGCCCATACAATGTAAGATGATAAAAAAAATGTCCCCAAGCTGTTTTTGTTTTGTTTTTAAGCAAAGTAGAGGTAATGCGTTTCAGTTGTCAGAGAGTTGCCCCTGTTTGGAGGCAAATACATTATTTTTCCATTGGAGGGTCACTGGAATGTTTGTTAGAAACCAAGAAATAATTGACAGCGTATTCTATATTTTTTTAAAATCTTATGCATGAGGGAAGATGTGTGAAATAAGTGAGTTGTGGGAATAAAGAACACTTAGAAAGAAGGTGAAAGCCAGCATGGTCTAGTAGTTAGAGTGTTGGACTAAAACTTCAGAAGACTAGGGTTTGAATGCCCAGACAGTTATGGAAACCAGTGGGATAACCTGGGCAAGTCACAATCTCTCAGCCTAAGATTAAGGAAATGGCAAACATCCTCTGAATAAATATTGCCAAGAAAAGCTTAGAAAGGGATTGCCTAAGTCAGAGCCAAATTGAAGGCACGCAGAAACAACAACTGCAGCAGCAGCAACAACAACAACAACAAAGAGGTGCATACCAAAAGCTGCAAACTACAAACCAAAAAACATAATCCATGCATTTTTGTGGTTCTCGTGTGTTAATCTTCACCCTACCTTAACCCATGTTGGATGATTGGCTACTGCAACTCTAGATAACAAGTTCTGGTGGATCAAAGTTTAGCTTGTCCTACCTAGTCCGTGTAAGTTTTGACTCACTGCCTTGTGCAGTAAACCGTTCCGGTAGTTGTAACATTCTGTCGTTTGCAGAGGGTCTTAATCATGCGCTTAAAGGTAAGCACTACAGGGGTGTTCTAATGAATTAGAGCCTGAAGCTTCATATTCCCCAGTCAGCACAGCACAGCTTCTGAAATAGATCTCTAGAGAGGTGTACTGATGCCTGTGGATTTCCTCTGTGATAAGGCTTCTGAGCAGCTGACTGTATTGCCTTACCTATTTATTTATTTTTTTCCTAGGGAGTAACATGCTTGTTCTAGATTAATTTGGATACCAATAGATGGTTTTATAGGAAGAGAAAAAATGAATATTTCTCTGGAGATGTGCCTAATTTGTGGCCTTTCCCAGGTAAAATAGGATGGCTGCTATTTATAGGCTGCATGGTTATATCTCTAGCACCTTTGTGCTGCCTTTGCCATGCTAACTAAGTGGGTCACCTCTTTGTTTTTCGAATGAGGACTGAGCTTCACTGCCTCTTTGGCATACCAATAAACCCAGCAACAATAAAAAGAAACAATGTTCATTATGCTGCTGCATGGGGACTTTCTTTAAGAGTTTGGGCAGTAAATGGTTTTTAATCCCAGGATGCCCTGATTGTGATAATGTAAGCCAAGCAAAGTGAGCGTCAGTAATAAAATCATTGCAAATATGAACAGAATAAAAAATTGGTCAAAAGGATTTCGTTACGAGGTGTGTTTATTCCACTAGGGTTTCAGGAAAGTAAAATAGGCAATGATTTTGTTTGGGACTTGTTTATGAAAGATTTCTCCTTTTTTGTGTGTAGGCATGTGTAGAGGTTAAAGGAAAGAAATGGAATTTAAATGCAGTGTTTTTCAAGATTTCTGTTGTTTGATTTAACAACATCTTAACTTTGTGAAAAAAAAAAGAGGGGGAGAAAGGCTTTCAGTCTTTTTTTTTTACCTTTCCTTTTTGTAGAGCCCTTTTATAAAAGCTGTAAAATATAATATGGCACAACTATAAAATATAATTTTGTTTTTTACCCTGCAAAAGTGCTGTAGAACTGAAATTACAATAAATCTTCTAACGTCCAGCATTGATTGCTTCAAGCCTGTGGCTTTAATGGACAACAGCGCTGTGTATTATGATGCCATGATTAAGGAATTGTGGAAAGGAGGGAGAGAGTGATTCTGGACTTAAGTTTGGCACTTTGCACAGCTCGACGTTACCACAATTATTGGTTTTCTGAAATATGTCCCTATGCATTATTCTGATCAGATTACTTGCATTGCACAACCCCCTGGTGAATAAGGGGACAATAGCATAAAATAAATCTCACTCTGAAATTTAATCTCCAGAACTGTAGACCGGCAAGAAGAACATCCTCATCCCTCTGATGCAAAGTTGTATATTTTCCACAATGGTGGTATATTTTTCTGTTCATAATTGCCTTTAATGTAAATCCACAAACAAACAAAAGTAATGATGTCAGAAATGGTAGTGGAAGGGCAATGTGAAATATACTTAAAACATTATCTTGTGCTTAACTTGCAGGAAGCCCTCATTGCCTTTGTGAAGTGCAAAGGAGGTGCCCTAACAGTGATGGTGTGTGAGGAAAGATGAGTAAGGTCAGATGTGATGTGCTAGAGATGTAATAAAATATTCCAAATGTGGAGAAACTGGATAGCACAGAGCGAGTGTGGGAAAGTCACTTTTTGGGCTATACCTCCCAGAATCCCCACCCAAAGGAATGATGGCCTAGATCCTGCATTAGGAGATGTAGTTTTTTCATATAGCTATATCTCCAGATGATATCTCCAAAACCTCACTTTGTAAGCTGTACAGCCCTACCTAACCTAAGAGGTAGAGAACGTTGGAGTCCACCCTCAATGCCAGTGTCTCCTTAGAATCTGGAGGATTCTCCAAGATGAAAGTAATGGCAGGATCTTTTCAACTGTGTTTACCAGTTCTAACTATAGAGAGGAGTCCAGTTAAAGTTAAACAAAACATTTTATTTGAATTGACAAACATATGAGAAATCAGACACTCTTAAGAACCATACACAGCTATTGGAAAGTGAGGTGAGAAGGGTTGTATAGAGAGAGAATCGGAGTGGAAAAGGTGATAGTTACCATTCTCAAAGAAGGAGGTTGCAGCGGAGGGGCTCAGAAAGCATCTGAAGCTAGCATGGAGGAGCGGCAGTTTGGACAATGTTTTGCATACTACATTCTATGACCACAGTTGGCTGGGATCAAAGCTAGGATTTATGTTTTCTATTTCCTACCCTAAAGAGGTTGTGTAGACAAAGCAGTAATGGCTTTCTCACAAAGGATTGACAAAGGAGTCCAGAATGGGCTGATTGTCTTAACTCTAGATGACAAAACATTGATGGGAGTTATGACAATCCTGTAATGTTTGGTCGAGCAGGGAGCATAGGTAAGATTTCCATTGGCAAGATCAACGGATGGTCCCTAATTGCTTTACCTGGGCAGTTTTGCCTTCCATTGTTTCCTGGTGTGTATGGAGGTGTTGAAAAAAAATTAGTATAGACCTATTAGTGTCTGGGTTTCCTGACGAATCCTCTCTGAACTTATGACATGACCATGTTTCAGGTCAGCTTGAACTGGCAATACACTTTCCAGTCAGCATGCCTTCCATCATGTCTTCTGACCATAATTATGTTCAATTATGAAAATAGCACATCTCACAGAATGGGGGTATAGTAACACAGCAATTTCTGGGTTGCTGGAAGGCAAGAGGACCAGCGGCAGCACATCCAGCAATTATCCTTCAGCAGAACATGCTGTGAGAATGGTATCTGTAGGGACATCCCAGGGACCCCTGCTTATGCCTATTGCAGCACATCCAGCTAAAGGAAAACTGCTGGATTTGTCACCAATCCCATCATTTTCCAACAGCCCAGAGATGGCTGTGTGGTGAGAGGAGCTGCGCAGTTTGCCGAGGTTTTTGTTTTGGAGGGCTGGGGAGGGGCTTTTGTTCATTGTGTGGTAAGAAGAAAATTCAAGTGAATTGCCATGTAGTAAGGCAGACTTACACTATTGTCACTTACTAACAGTATTCCAGCTAATGTTTCCAACTTTGCAATAGGGAGATGTTTTTTCCCCTCTGTCACAATACAGGAGTCTAGGGACATCCAGTAAGGATGAATTCTGGGATATTCAAACAAGAAGATTTACTTCTTTACATAGTGCATAATTAAACTGTGGAATTCACTACCAACAGTTGCAATGATTACTGCCAGCACAAACGGACTGGAAATGGGATTAGAATATTCCTAGAGGATAAAAGTATCTGTGGCTATTGGTCATATACATACTAGCTATATACTGGTCTCTGAAGTGATCTTGAAGCGCTTACCTTGTTGTTCCTTACATATTGTGGGAGAAGTCAGAGCTTGGAAAAATTGTTTACACTATAGCTCCCATAATCTTCTGCTAGTATGGCCAAGGAACATGCTGGCTAGGAGACTGCGGGATGGAATTAAAAAAAGGAACTTTTTCAATGTCAGGGACCAAAAGACCAAACACTTCTGCCACATAGTTCTCATATTCAGTGAAGTACTTCATACCATCTCACATTACAATGACTATAAGTTGTAAAGCAGGCAATGCTCAACATATTGTGTGTGTGTGTGTGACACCAACAGAATAAAAAAATTGTAGAGCAAGGTATATTGTTTATTGCCTTTGTACCTTATAGATGGAAATATCAGAATAGTCTAATTTAGACTGGTATTCGTGTTTGCACGCAGGAATTACGTTCACTGCAGTATTTCAAGCTCTAAATATTGCCCATCTGAGATGTGTTCAGAGGTAAAATGGAAACCCATATTTTGTCTACCAAAAGTTGAAAGAGGAAGCTTGAGCGGGCCTCTATGCCTACATTAACATGCTGGAAGCTGTACCAAGGGAAGTAAATTTATGAAAGGTTGTGAACATGTCAGCAGTGGTGGTTGTGCTTGCTTAAACATAAAGCAGCATTTCCAGTCAAATTGGCTTCCAGACCCATCTTGGCTGTGCATCTTTCCTTTCTCTTTGAATGCCAAAAGCTTATGTGTTATGCACAATATCGTTATCCAAAGATGGCAGAGTTGAGGTAGTGCACTGTTTTATCACAGGAGATTGTCACTTCTGGAGGCCAAAGTTTGAATAAGGGCTGAATTAAGATTGATTTGTAAAGCCAGGGTAGCCAACATATGTTTTTGTCATGGATATGACCTCATGGAAACCATTTTCCAATTAAACATGGGCCGGACTGGAGTAAAGAAGAGATGCCAGTGGCAATTGAGATACTTTGGCACAACTGTGAAAGGAAGCTTAATCAGCACCTGCTTGCGTTGTGCAGGTTCAAGATACTCTATTATCATGGTAGTTTCACTGTCATTATGCTGAACCAGTGAGGAAGAAGTAGGACTTTGTATAGTGGCAACAAATGCTTTATGATTATTACATGCACATTTGAAACACGTAATATGGGATATATATTTTGATTGAACACAGCTAGCCAAGCAGTGAAGGATAGAATACAGATAACCAACTGGTGGCTAATGGCTCTCATATCAGTAGGTTTTACTATCCTTAAAAATAGGCTCAGTTCCAGAGACCACTCCTTTGATATTTGGATTAAAGCCTGGAACAGATTCACTATCCAAATGACATGGAATCTATCAGCCAATAGTAAAGAAGTGTTAAACTAGATTAACTAATATATAAGGCTGGCTTGGAAGACAGAAGTAATATTCTTACATATGGTGGCAACAATCTCATGATTATTTAAACAAGGCCCTTTCCACATGGGGATAATAAAACGGTGTAGAGCGACCTCTGACGGAGGTCGTCTACACCGTGGAGTGGATTGGGGCGGACTACTTTAGCATAGTTTCACACCCCAATCCATGCAGGAGCGACCAGAAGTGGTGGCGCCGCGTGTTTTAAAAACCACTTTTAAGGAGGTTTTTAAAAAGCATGGAGCGTGCAGCCCCGTGCAGCCCTGTTGCAGCGCCCGGTGTAGATTTGCAGGCACACGCAAGTGCATGCCTGCAGATCTGCCGGGGGCGGGCTTCCGGCTGGCGAGCTTCTCCGGTTGGTGGAGAGCCTCCGTCAGCTGTAAGCCGCCATTTTGGATGCCACAGGACGCCAAGGAGTGTGGAGCAGTGAACTCGTGCTGCTCCGCGTGGCAACAGACTTACCCGGTTGCTGGTAAGCTCCGTTTATGTGCGTTTTACCCCGTTTCTCCCTCCACGTGTGAAAAGGGCCCAAAAATGCCACAAAGTAGAGTTTCTGGCAATTTGGGTTGTCTGGTATGGTGCAGTGTGATCAACTAAAATCAACTCTGAGAAAAGAGCACCTAATATGATGCCTCTCTCTAAATTTCTCCTTAAATTTCTCCAGAATGGAACCATTGTCTTTGTCCTCTGATAGAACAACTCTGGTTTACTTTCCAGTTTTTAAAATACTGGTATTGTGTCCATTAGGAAGAAAATAACACTATGCATTCTGTAATGTAAAGCAGAATTTGTGCCAGAATAAGGGGAAGACATCCTTGCTCTGTGGTTGCCAATATGATATATGATTCAGAATGGTACAGAATCCCAGCTCATAAATCAGCATCAGGTCCTCATGCCTTCTAATCTAGCACAGACTATGTATGAAGAAAACATCAGCCATAAATGTAGCTTGAAACTTATTTTAGATTCTTGAGAACAAAACCACTTCAGGATGCAGATAGTAGAAGGGCACAAGTATAGATGCCATCCTGCTAAATAACTTTCTTGCACTATAAGATGCATTAATCCATGAGGCAGAAAGACTAGCCTTCATAAAGAAAGACTTCATGTTGTCTGTGGATGCTCCAGAAAGTGTTCAGCAATGCAATCAAGAAGCATCCCTACCACTCCCAGTATTCCCATCCCTGTCACCTCAGCATTCACCTGTTGAGCTGAAAGGATGGATCAAAAGTGCAAAGAAGATTCTCGTGAGCAACCTTCCTGTTCAGTGTGTCAAGATTAGCATTGCAACTGACAGAATTCTGTTGTTTGAAAATGGGGAATAAATGTTTGAAGAAGGCTAATGTGCAGAGAAATTTGTGTCCACACTCAAATTTATATCACAGCTGTCTAAAAGGGTTTGGGTGTAGGGGTGTCCCTTTAAGCTGCCTCTTGACTTACGACAACCCCATTCATTTCACAGGTTTTTCTTAGGCAAGGAATACTCAGAGATGGTTTTACCAGTCCCTCCCTCTGAAATATAGCCTACAGCACCTGGTATTTCTTGACATTCTCCCATCCAAATACTAACCAGGGCTGACCTTGCTTAGCTTCCAAGTTCAGATGGGATCTGGTACCTTTACAGTTTTTAGGCTCCTAAAAGGAACTACCCAGCAATATATGAAACTGGGTGCCATATTCTCCCCTAGTCCATCATCAGTACATATTCTGTTTCTGTGTATATCCCATTTTTTCTATGTATGTTGATGATTAGATGATCGGCCAGTCTGAGGCTCCTCAAGTTTAGAAACAGGACATAATAGAAACAGATATTTCTGATTGTCTTTTTAGCTATGTTGTACTGTTTCTGAATATGAAAGCTAGGTCTTTGGTGATCCTGACTAAGAGCTATGGATTATCTCTGAGTTTGCTTAACCCTTAAACTTTTCTAAGCTGTCTAATGGAAGGCATGGTGGAGATGAGAAAGACATTAGCATCAAACTTTATGACAATAAAGTCCTTATAAGTCCTGAAGCCCTTATATGTGCCTGAAGAAATATTTGTCTTGCATAGTCTCAGCTATTGGCAATCTTGTTGGATGACCCTAAGCTCCACTGTTTTGAGAGAAGAGAGAAAGAAGGAAGGGAGGGAATACTTCTCTCATTATTAGCTCCTTATGGTTCATAATTTAAAGCTGGGTATGCCAAGCAGAACACAATGAAAACAAACTTCCATAATAAAATACATTGTTGTCAATAAAGTACAATGTCAAAAATCAATAAAAGCTTAACACTGAATTTTAGGAACATGGTGGTTTAGAATTTAGAATGATGTGTTAAAGAGTTGGTTAGAATATTATATGGCAAAATCGTTGCTTCTTAATAATTAAAAGGCCTGCAAATTCAACATAAAAATGGATATTGTAAAGTTCAGGGGTTTGTTTTCTTCTGTATTTTAACAAAATGGCTATTCAAACTTGCTTCAAGCTTTGTTCTATCTGACTTTCATTTATAAGTTCTCCATTTGACATGGTTGCCTTTTTCGGCAGTTTCTTAAGTTTCCTAAAGTTTGCTTTTTCAGTGTTACTGTTTCAAATATTATTGCTATTAAAGGCTTTATGTCTTAAAATTAATTCCATCATATAGTCTCATGGTGATTTTAAATGTATAATTCCAACCAAACTTTTGGATCAAGTACCTACAAAAATAGATGATGTTTTCTAACCAAATTACCCGACACCTAGAGCAATCCTGCTTGTGGACAGGGAAGTAAATTCTGACTTATTTCATCTACGCATAGCAAATAAGACAACACATTTTTTCCTTCCTTGACATGGCATAATGTGATTTGGTTTTGTCAGTCCTGCAGAAATTTTGTATGTTTTTTGAGACTGATTTTTGCACAGTTCAGTAATTTTCAAAAATCTTTTTTACCTCTAATAAATTATTTATACATTTTTGTTCAAAGAAAATTTAGTTTGGCGTTGCTTGAGAGGGCAACTGGGAGACCACATGCCTTGAAAATAACTACCTTGAATTCTACATCCTTGGCAGTCTCTTCTCTGATGACTTTAGAAATAAGTTCACCTCTAGGTGAACTTTCTTCCATGAAGATAGACTACACACTACACTCTTATAGTGCGATTATTCCACTTTCAACATCCTATGGAATCATGGGGTTTGCCCCTGCCTAAACTGCAAACCCCAAGATTCCATAGGATGTTGAAAGTGGAATAATTGCACTTTAAGAGTGTTGTGTGGAAATGGCCAGAATTTGGTATAGAGTACAAGTGTACTCCTGGCCGTGCTTTGGTGGCTATACCCCTAGTGGAAGGCACAGTGCCCAGACTCAGCTATAGATGATTAGTTATTGGCCAACATCCTGGAGTAACATTTCACTAGCACACTTATTGAACAAACAGAATGACGGAATGATAGAGAGAGCAGTGTTATTCCATTAGTTATTCTGGCTGCAGCTTCAGTTTCTGTTCCAGTTTTGGGCAGGCAGGCAGAGCTCAGTCCATGTACTGACCAGCCTTTAAGCCAGTGCACTGATTTATGGATAAAATAGAGAGCCACATGCATTGGGAGTGTTGGATGTCTCCTTATATAAACATGAAAAGAGTACAAACACCAGGATAACTAGGATGCCAATGGTCAAACAGGATGTTGGTCCATAAATTGTCTTCAGGAAAGACACCTATGGACAAGTGTTGCTTTTAAGTAGGTTTTTTTTTTTTACCCTGCAAAAAAAATAGCAACATATTTTAGCTTAAAGCTGTTAGTGCCAGTTAAGAAGTCTTTGGAAGAAACATTTTAGAACAGGAAAAAATGTTGGGAAATGTAAGATAGTACTGGATCTCTCTAGCAGAAAATCAAGTAGGCAAGATAGAAGTTGAACAACAACCAGTCCTTCACACACACACACACACATACACATTGAATCTAGCAAAGAAAGGAGAAAGGTTGTTCTTCTTTGCAGAACATATAAAATAACTTTACTTACTAAAACTTCTATATAATAAAATATATAGTCTAATGAGGAAGAAAAAGAAGGAAGAGAAGAGAAAAAAATCACTGCAGGTTAGAGTTATGCAGGAAGAGAGAGGGTGTGGGAAAAAAGCTTTTAAAACAGGAAGTCACCATAAAAATATGCTGTGCCTAAACTCCTAGAGAGTCGCATGAAAACTAGTAATTAGTGAATATAGGCACACAATGGCTGCTATCTCTAACAAAACAACTCATACAAAATCTGGGAAATCAACAAGAGGGGGTATCATGGAGAAGGGAGCATGGACATCTGAGGAATCCCAGAAGTATGTCAGGGTGATCAGGGTGAATAGTGATTCAGTTGTTACTTTGGACTGTGGAACTCCCCTCCCCTGGTATCTAGTTGATCCTTTTTTGTTGGTATATTCTTAAACTGTTTTGGATTTGGTGGAGAGAATTACAATGTAGTAGCCATTTCATTCAGTTTTTGGAGATGTCTGGTTTAATGTCAAGAAGTTGCCCTGATTGTACAAGAATTCTTCTTCCTTTTGTCTTCGGAGGAGTTCTTAAAAGGTCAAAGCTCAACACTCTGCAAGAATTCAGTGACTGCCCTTGAACTTGCTCCAGAATCCTCTGCAAAGTGTAGAAGTTCCATAGGAGATAAATGGACTAGGCAAAAATTATTTGTGACACTTCAATGAAAGAACTCACCACCAGTACCCCTACTTCCATTGGGGATTACCTTACTATGTACATAGTTGCTTCTTCTTCTACTTTAGAAACCACAAGCTGTTGTCCAAGCCAGCCCAGGCAATCGGCCTGGCAGAGGAAATTGTCCAGGCTAGCATTTGTAGAGCAAGGGCTTCCCCTCCCCAGAAGGCAGGCAGCTTGGGGCTGGTAATCTTTCCCTCCTGAGAACGCCAATGCTAGCTTGATCTGCCCTCTTTTGCTGTCACTCCACCCATGCCATTTTCCCTCCTCCTACTGTCGTATTGCCACCACCACCTATGTTGCCATAATCACCCAATAGAATCTCAGTCTGTGTTCTTGCTGCACAAACATAGTCAACACAGGCAAGCATCAAAGCCTGGACTTGGGTCTATTGAGTCATAAGGCTATGTATCAGTCAGTCTTCTCTGCAGCATATTCACGGTGCTCAAACAAAGGACAACTAAACAGAGCACTGACCAATATCTCCTCCAAATTGTGTATGAAATGACTGTATGAGTGAAATGACCATATGTGTGAAGTGAAACGGGTCTTTTCTGATGAAAACCTCATCCATTGCTTAAATTCCAGCCTCTTGTTTTTTAATGCTTTGAAATGACAGTTTCCCCCTGCATGAAACTTGTTTTTAAACATGTCCAAGTGGGACTCTTAATCAGGAATTAGTTTTTAGCATCAATCAGCTAAGGTTCTTTTGCATCACAGCCTTTTCTGTATATACATAACAGAAGAAGAGGAGATAAGGAGGGGGAAAAAAAAGAACAATACACAATAGATCCCAAGTTCTAAGTCCACCCAGACAGTTTAACCCTTAGGTCATTGTGTTTGTATTTCACTTATTGGATTGTTAATAGATTTTCTTCATTTGTGTGAGACATTGTGAATGATGTGCTGAGGCCTTTCTATTACTACAGCACCAGCGCCCATAGTCCACCTGTAAGAAGATAGTGTTAAAAGCTGCTGGAGTTTCTACCTCTTGACAACATCCCAGCTGTAGACTAGCAATAGCAATCCTCCCGTGGCAGTTTTAATTATCGGCACCGGCGATACCATCAGTAAGTGTGTAATTACGTGTCAGTTTCCTGGCTGTTGGGTATGAAACGTGGAACCAGTGAGATGATGATTGTTGAAGCTGTAGACTCATATTTAAACAATTCAAAATGTGTAACTGGCAGTGTCATTAAACAGAGAGAGTTTGACCCCAGCTGTCAGTTACTTTTCCTTATGCAGATTTTTTTTCATGCTGTCTGTCAAAAGAGCTCCATGGGCTGAAATGGGACAGAAGAGGAAGCTTAATACCCTGAGTGCAGAAGTGCTGCTATGCTTAACTCCTGCTGAGGTGTTCTTTTACCCTAAGTAAATATGGGCAGCCCCAATTGTAAATAAACCAGGGGCATTACAGGAAATGATCTAGGTGCTGCTGATGAAGAAACAAAGGTAGAATATCAGGCGTTCCAACCGTAGAATAATAGTACTTTCTTTTAAGGTTTTCTCGTTACAGTCTGCCTAAAGAAAAAGGTTTAGGGTAATTTAGTATGCTCATTATTTAATGATTAAAAAAGGAGAATCTTGTTTGTTTCTCTGAGTTTGACTGGTACATATATATGCATACATGCACACACAGGATGGAAAAATTGCCAGCCTGAAACTATATGTGTGCATCTGTGCATATGCTAGCCTGTGAGTATATATACTATATAATACATGTTTTTCTCCATGTATTAATGAGTCCAGTGTATTAGCAATTAATGTGTATTGTTGTCTAAAAAGATTATGCTATCAGTCAGTTTTACCCACCATTCAAAGTCAGCTAGTGGGGAAAAATTATAATCTGACCTAGATAAATATATGCTAAGCAATGGAAAATGGAAATATACACAGACTGGCAAACAATAACAAGAATCAAAATCAAGGAGGCTAGCTGAACTGCAAAGAGGCCCCTCTATCTCTAAGAAGACAAACAATTTGTTGGAAGATAGAGGTATTTCCCCTTGCCCCACAAGTAATCTGAAGCTCATTTACCTGACATTTGAGAAAATATCAGAACCCAATGTCGTAATGCTTAAATTATGTACAAATAAATGAAATAGGAGTTGCATAAGTTGGGGAAAGACTCTGATGGAGATTACGTAAACCAATTATTTTCTGGGGAAGATAAAGTTTCTAAAAATATTTTTTAAACTCCTCATATTTCTTCAAAGAAAGCTATTAAAATAGATCTATTGTTTGATTAAAATAATCATAGCAAATGAATCATGCATTGTGGTTGACTAATACATTGATTAATGTTTTTAGTTTCTCTACACTTGTGTATAAATTAAAGAATAGTTCTGAAGAGAAAAGCACCCCTTTTTTCAGCAATTATGAATGTGTGTCATAGAATACATTATCTCAGAGAAGGCATTTGCTATTATGTGTGACAGAAATGTGGTGTGCCTCTTCTAAGCCTAAGGTGGCCTCTTTTGCTTCACACTCCTACACCCTCAAAAAGAATGACAAAAGCAGGTGTAAAATTTGCACAAATACATGTATGAATACCAGCATAGAACTGATTACTATATTTACAAAGAAATCCAAGACAGATGTTTAGTGGAGAAAACTGTGACCAGGGGACCTGAATGCTGGTTGGTCTGCTTTCTGTGTGCTAAATGCTGATGGTGGGAGAACTGAAGGCCTTTGTTTCTCTTCCCATGGATGGATAAATGGGATCTCAGGACAGCAAACTGATAAAATGACATGAACAAGGCAACTAATTTAATAATTTAAACAATATAAAATAACATTAAACCATTCAAACAATTCAACCAAGTTAAAAGAGATTAAAATGGCAAAAAAGTTGGCATCCATGCTCAAAAGTAAATCAGGTTCCAAAGGCTTTTGTAGCAAGCTATATCTTGACCCAGTGTCAGTTAAGAAACCAGTGGTGGTTTCTTATGGTTAGGCATCCAAGAAGAGTGCACTCTACAAGTGGGGTGCCACAACCCAGAAGGTCTTCTGCTGTTTCGTCTCCCACTGTATTGACCCCGCTGGTTGGCACAGAGGAGAGCCCTTTTGGGCAGGTTTCAGTCTACGGGCAGGCATAAATAGGGAGAGATGTT
Organism: Ctenosaura bakeri; assembly: GCA_948474755.1. NCBI lineage: Eukaryota > Metazoa > Chordata > Lepidosauria > Squamata > Iguanidae > Ctenosaura > Ctenosaura bakeri. The sequence continues at coordinate 419,784 of CAOLHI010001549.1, forward strand.
CTTCCAAAAAGCAAGGTTTCAGGGCATTTAGGGTTTTAAATTTCATCACCAGTACCTTGAATTCAGATTAGAAGAGAACTGGCAGCCAGTGCAGTTTCTTTAAGACCATAGTTGTGTATTGTCTGTATGGCACTCTAGTCAGCAATCTGCTGTAAATAAAATACCAACTTCTATATAGGAGGCATGGTCCTATCAAAAGTTGTCAAAGCCTCTCATGGATTTAATATTTATTAATTTAATTTGATACATTATTAAATACCTGTTTTGAAAGTAACCATTGTGCAAATTGATCAGGGACAAAAGCCCATTTGTTTAACACCATGCTGTACAATCTTGGGCCCCAAAGCTTGGAAAAGTTGCCAGCTTGGTCATTCAGCAGTAGATATTAGTATGTTCTTGTCTACCAATTAGTTTCAGGATAGAATTCAAATTTCTGGCTGTTGCTTATAAAGCTCTAAGAGATCTGGGACCAGAGTATCTGAAAAACCACCTGTTCCCTTGTGAACTTGCCTCCCTCCACATTCCTCATCAAAGGTTTTAGTTAGTCAAGTCTGTCTTCATAAAAAGGAGGAAAGCACAGGGAGAAAAAAGCTGAGGTAGTACCTTTAAGGGTAACTGCTTTTTATTTTTTGCATGAACTTTCATGGATATAAACCTACTTATTTTATGCAAACTCATGCAAAAATAAAAAGCAGTCTTAAAGGTGTTGCCATATTTATTTTTCTTTTTTCTCTCTCCTCCCTTTCCCATTTTCATACTGCAAGAGACTAATACAGCTACTTCTTTGAATGCTGTTTTTGGAAGACTGGTTGGCTGGAATGTAGGTCAGATACTTTAGGGTTGTTAATTCAGACTGTAGAACTCCCTCCCCCAAGAGATCTAGTTGACCCCTTTTTTGGTATACTCTTCATAAACTTTTTTTTTGGAAAGGGGACGGGGGCAGTCTTTGGGTTGATTTTAGGCCTTCCTCTGCCACTTGCTGTGAGTTACAACTTAATAACCTTTGTTATTGAGCTCTGTTTTCTTATTTCTTTTATTATGTGCTTGTGTGGGGCCCAAAGATAGGTTATTGCTTTTCTTTAAAAAAATAAAACCCATATGGAGATTGGTGACCCTTCCAATAATACATATTGTTGGAGCAATTTTGTGGGAAATATTACTCCTGTGCAAAAATAGCCTTCCTGGGGAGAGGGCTGTGGTAACAGATGGATGATGGGTAGGAGGCAAAAACAGCTTCATTTCTGACCTGGTGTTATCACGGTTATGATATGTCTGGTGAGAGCACTAGATATCCTTTTGATATCAAATAATTTGGCCTTTGCTTGACCTTTCTCTGCCAACCTACTCCACATGTTTGCAGAGGTCCCCTGGACAAGCACGTACGGGTGCGGCCATTAATGGTTGTACATTCCAAACCTCATTCAGGCAGGCACCTTAAGCCTCTCCGTTGCTTTAGGGAAAAACTTCCCTGCAAACCGGCTGTGCTCGGTGCATATCCACACAAAACCACACAGCCAAGAGCCAAGCCATTTCTTTATGTCGGGCCATCAACGTACTGGCCACGTTGTTGTCGTTAAGTGCTAAGTTAATCATGCAAAACTTGACCTTTTCCGAATCCTTTGTCCAGCTCCAAATTTCCTTTGTTCTCACCGAGCATAACATGTCCTGTAGGTAAAATCCACCCTATAAAAAGTCCCCACTTTTGGGACATCCTCGGACTACTTTGGACTTCCATTCCGCCTTGCTGCCGGTTGTCTAAGGAAACTCCCCTCAGCGAGCCTCACTGAGCTTTCTTCCCCGGAATCCCGCTTCTCTCCAGGACTCTGAGACCAGGTGTTATATCACCTTTCCCGAAAAGATCTCCGTTTCTATTTCTCAGTTAGTTAGTTTATGTCTTTCATGTTTTTTGTCTTTAATAAAATATTGTTTGTTACTTTGAAAATCTTGTCTAGCCGCTCTCTGACCTGATGCTGTATACATTGGGTTAAAGATCCTTGCTAAAGTTACCCTGCCTCTCGTTTAGCTGAGACAGTGCTCGAGTTAAATTCCCCTGACTTGTGTTTTTATTTGGTAATTTGGGTGCCCCTCCCGGGACCCCCAATATACAGGGTAACACTGGGAGTCTTTCACACTTTTCCAGTTAATAGTGTGATGTTTCTTTTTTAACTTTGATTCCATCCTATGGAATCCTTGGCTTTCCCTTTTTTAAAATTTTTTTTTGGAGGGATGAGTATTTAGAATATGCAACTAAACTGCTGTACAGAGTACAAACATGGACATACCATAGGATACAGCCATGACAGCGCAATATCATACTGCTATAAGTGAGGAGGGCTCCCCAGGCCTCCTGACCTGTGCTAAGGACTGTGTCACAAGCACTGAATGAGCACTGGTTGGGAGTTCTAGGAAAGGAACTGTCTGCTTCACCTTGATACCTGTAGACAGCTTTGCAAGGATCAGTTCACACACGGATCTCTGACATATGGGGTTGTCAGTGTGAAAACTGGAGATGTTTACTATACCTTTAATAGCAGTGTAAAAGAGGGAGTTTCAGCAGGTGTTGCTTGTGATCTGGTTGCATGACAAGCAATACCTGTTGAAATTCCCTCTCTGCACAATCATTCATGGTAGAAGAGCCCTCTCCACTTTTCAGTCCGATGACTCTATACAGGAATGTTTGGACTGGCACTACTGCATATTGAAAACAATACTGCTAGCACTTTTTTTTCTGGAGGGCAAAAAAATAAGAGAACAACATATACGGTAGAACAGGCTGTATTAATTGAGGCAGTGCTTTCCTACTAGAAAGTAATAAATAGGCACATATTAAATCCTCTAAGGATTAATTTGTATTTTATCAGCTGTGAAAAGGGCAATTTTTTTACATATCCAGACTTAAGAGCTTTATTAGATTTTCATTGGAAAAGAAATTCTGCCTACATTTTGTGTCAGGGTTTTATTCTTATTTTTTTTAAGTTTTGGTTTTTATATAATTTTCCTTGCTGAGAAAACGCTTCGGCAATGAAGGTGGGAATAGGAACTGATGTTTATGTTGGTGACAACCAAAGGTTTTAAACAACCATCCCAACAGAACAACAGTGACAACAACACTGCCACTTCCTGTCCTATGGACAGTTAAAACAGTAATAAATATATATATATGCTGCAACGTTAAATATATCACTTTGGGACAGTATTTGAAATCTCAGTGTTTAAGATTATTCCATTTCCATACATGTGCATTAATAGTATTACAGTATAGGACAGATATAGTTTTCCCCTTATTTTCTGAAGCTGCAAATGCTAACATGGCTTGAGCAGAGAGTTTGGAGGTGGCAGTTTTTGCCTGCCAAATACGCATTTCTCTCTGTCTTTTTTGGATGGTAGCCCTTATGGACGAGTCTTTTCAAGTTCTGCTCCTGTCCTCCTTGCATGTTTAGCTGCAGGCTATCTGCATCACAGACAAGAAGGAATCCCTGGGGGTGGGTTCACTTTTCTCCATTTTGTCAGGTAGCTTTGGAAGAAAAAGATGCTTAAAAAAAAAAGAACTAGTGCTTTTTGTTTTGAATTTGTGATGACTTATTTGCAGGCTGTATTGTTTCTTCAGGAGTAATATATGAAATAATGAATACATTTTTAAATGGTTTATTAGAATGGCAAGTCAATTTAAGCATTATCTTATTGTTATGGAGAGTCAGTGTGGTATGATTATCTGAAAGTTGGACAAGTTGGACTCTGGAAGATCAGGGTTCAAATTCTCACTAGGTGAAGGAAACCAACTGGATAACCTTGGGCAAGTCACACCCTCTCAGTCTCAGAGGAACAGTCACGTAGGGGCGTGGGGGTGAGGTGAAGTGATTTGCCCTGGGTGGCCATGTTTTTGGGGGGTCCCAGCCCATAGCCACACTCCCGCACCCTGGCCATGCCCCCACATGGCCTGGCCATGCTTCCACATACTGCAGCCACACACCCCGCACAGTGGCCATGCCCCTCGTGTTATAGCCCTGCCCCTCCTGCCCCCCATCCACACACTCCAAGCTCCATCACTGCAGAGGAAGGCAATGGCAAACCCCATCTGAACAAACCTTGTCAAGAAAAACATATGATAGGGTCTCCTTAGCGTCCCCATAAGTAGGAAATAACCTAGGAGACGACGACGACAACAACAACAACAACAACTGTCCAATAGAGTGATATCACCAAGGGAACACCTTGTCTTAACAGGAATATGAGAGGAAATTCTCCATCCCTCTTTTGTCTCTGTCCTGCCTCAAAATGCTCTTTTAAAGACTGGGAAAACTATGGAACTAGTTTTCAGGTGGAGAAGAAGGCTGTTGACTGGGTGAGAGAAAGCTCTGTTGCACTAGTGATACGGTGCTAATGTGACCTTGAAACAAGGGTTTATCAGTTCTGGGGTGCGGTATGTTAATTTGATAATCAACCTGTATGTCATGACAATGAAGGTCAGATCTTTTATGACTGAGATTTATGGAAACTTATACCACAACTGATCTATTGGTCTTCAAGATGCCATAAGCTTTTTTGCTGTTTATGGAGAGCAACATGAACCTGTGCAGTGCAGTGTTAACATGTCTAGGAGTAGGGCACTGGTACAAAGCCTCAGATCGCTATCAGACTACAAGATTTATTGAGTTGGACTACAAAAGTTGTCAAAGAGGACAGGTTTGCTGTCAGTTGTGCAGCAGAAGCTATTGTAGCAAAGATAATTTGAATGTCAAGCTACAACTGCTCAAATGCCCCAATTCTATACAGCTGTTGAAGGGGCAGGAACTCTGTTCTCTTTCGTATTTGGCCAGGCGCTCTCAGCTTAATCTGTCTCAGAGGTGAAGATAAATTGAGTTGACGGGAAGAATGATATGTGCTACTTTGAGTTTCTGGAGGGGAAAGCAGTATATAAATGTATCAAATAAAATGCTGATCTGTAATTGGAAGATGACTCCAGAGAAAATCCCATAGTTGCAATTAAGGGTCATAGTGAACAATCTGATATCTTCCATATGCGTTGGACTAGAAATCTAGTGACCAAGGCTGGGCGGGGTTGATGGGAGCTTTAATCCAATTTGGAGGCCCCTTGCCTTGTTTAGGCACTGACTTGTTTTGGATGCTTCAATAAGTCCTGCAACATTGTAGCTGATATTTACAAGACTGCAGCCTACATATCATACTATGGGTTGTGCCTTCAGTGGATTATTCTGATGCTACAGTGGGTTTTGCTTGCTCAAGACTGAGAAAGACAGAGCTAGAAAAGTGATTTCTATGGTGTGTGGACATCTGGTAGACATCAGTTACAGCTGCAGCTCTGATCCACAAATGTATTTCCACTTGAAAAGATGACACAGTGTTGGGAGTGGCATTTTGAGTGATTTGGATCAATTCAGCTAGTGTATAATGAGATGGGTACATATAAGGACCACATTTTTCAACAGCCTCTTGGACTCTGAACTGCAAAAGGTTGTTTTCCTTTCTGGGGAAGATAAGAAAGAAGCTAGAAGAAAAGAGGGAAACACAATCTGACAGCAGCAATACCTGTCAAATATCTCAGTCTATAATATTTGGTGCCTCTTTTTCTTGAAGAAATCCATGGAAGAATTCAACAGTAGATTTGTTTCAGTAGAAGGCAGTGCCCTCTCCAACTGGATATTCACTGTGACTGTCCATCTATGTGATATCTCTCCAATCTTCCCCTCCTCCCCCAGAAAATGGCTCCAAGATCAACTGTGCATCTAGTGCAGAACTATTGCTGAAGAGGGATTATTGTAAACCAAAAATCAAATCCATTTTCAGGAGGTATTATGGTGTCCTGTCATAATGCAAAGATATCAGCACTTAGCTGATGGGTGTTTTCTGAATTCAATCTGAAATTTTGATTCAAGGATGCACAATGTTTATCAGATGGGAAGACTATTAGCCCAAATGCCCTTGGTGACTGCAAAAATATGCTTTTAACAGTTTTAATCCTTTATCAATAATTCATAGGAAAAGGTTTTACTGTATTTGTACTATGTGCAGTTTGGTGGACAGAAAAGCACATGTGCCTGCCTGCCCCCCCATAATGGTTTACTTGAAATGTATAAAATAACATATTTAACACATCCAAATACATTTCATTGAGGGAATAAAGAGGGATTCTTTCTGTGGGGTTTGTACATCATCCTTCTTTATTACACCAGATTTTTGCTCATCATACCATGGTCTTCCTTAGAGGACAGAGACAAATAACTATACTCCACAAGGACAAGATGTGAGCAGAATGCATGTTAAATGCATTTTTTCCTTATGATTGCAACAAATATTTTGTATTTTACCCTCAAATTTGAATGAAAAAGTGATCTTTGAGTACAACCAATAGGGAATCATGATGCAGAAAACAAGCAATACAATTTAGAAGCTAAAAGACTGAATCAAATGCTTACTTCAAAATAAGCTAATTTCATGCCTTATGTATAAACACTACTAGTTTTTTTTTTAGAGATACCATTGCCAGCCATATTTACAAGACAACAACTGTTGACAATGTCATCTAGATATTATTTTGTCTTTAAAGAACAAATGGTTCTATGGGTGCCTCACATAATTTTATAAGAGACCAAAAGACTATGGAAATTCAGCTACAGAAAAATATGGAAGTTCAGCAATTCATGTTTTACGTCAGGCACAGGCAAACTTGTTTTGGACTGAAACTTCCATAAACCCTAACCATTGGCCATGCTGACTGGGAATGGTGGGCACTATTTTCCACCTCAATTTGAAGGTCACAATGTGGTCACCTAGTTTTCTATATCTGCTCTAGGATTAAGTCTTTCCTCATGATTAGTTTCATTGTTGCTTGTATTAGCTGCTTTTACATGTCTGCATATGGTTTCTGCAAGATTTTCCATCCAGACTCTGCTCAGGGAGATTTAGAATGCTTTTCTGGCTCCAGCTACTGACATTCTCAGGGATGACAATGAAGCTTGGAAAAGTTACTTCTGGAGAACAAAACAGAAGGACTTCTGTGCTGACCAGATGATTCTGAGAGTTGTAATAAACTCCCAATTTTCCCCGACTCTGATGCAGCCATACTCATAGGTGCAGCTACTGGCCCGGGGAAAGGGGAAACTGCCCTCTTCCATAAGTATTATCCTACCCACCCCCGGTGAAATTTTCCTTTGATCCCCAAATTTCTAGAACTGCAATAATATAAAAAATCAGTTAAGTGTTTAGAAGTAGTTTAGGTATATAAATATAAAAGGCAGACACAGGTACCAAGCAAATGCAAATCCAGCAAATCCAAGGATAATGTAAATGATTTTCAATGTCTCATTCTCTGCAATGCTAGAAAATTTCATTTTGGGGCAGAATTCAGGGGGAACAATGCCCTCATTTCTGACCCCTCCCCAGCTGTATTCCTGAATATGGCTCCATCAGACTTTGGGAAAATTGGGAGTTTATCACAATGACATCCAGAATTCTTCCCATCACCTCACAGCTACAGAACTGCAAGCAATACTTCCTCAGTTTTTCAATAATAACATAAAGCTTTGTTTTGGCATGTTAAATACAGAATCTTCTTTTTCACTTTGTACTCAAGGATGCCTAAAACTAAAACATATATGCTGGGTGACTTGTAGAAAAAAAAGCTGAATAATGTTTGTGATAATGTCATTCATTCTTGATCCAATCTAGGTTAAGGCAGCTGAAGTGATTTTTGTTTTTACAGAGCTGTGAGTGTTGATAATGTGAACTAATTTCTTCTCAGTACATATAGTTATTACCTCTATAAGAAATCAGTCCTGTTGAGTTACTGACTTTCAAGAGGCTGGTTTCCTAATAGAAGCACTCAGCATTGCCCGTTAGAACCACACCTTTCATCCATATAGGCCAAATTTGACTCATCTATCTTCCTAGTTCTTATTCCCTAAATTCTGAATCATTTTGGTTGCCCTCCACTGTACCTTTTCAATTCCAAGAACGTCTTTCTGATAAAATAGTGACCAGAATTGCACATGATATTTCAAACCAGGCCCTACTAATGTCTTATATAAAGCAGTGGCAGAATATCTTCAACTGATTTATAAGACTTTACACTCTATCTATCTGTATTTGTTTAGTTGTAGTTTCTTCTTAGAGCTGCCAAACATTGTACAGATATCTGGTGGCCTGAAGGTCTATTAAAGACAATGAATGAATCACATTTCCTACATACCAGAAAGAAAACACCCTTATTTTTTTATCATTGTGTAGCCAGAAGGTCAATACAAGATAAATCACAGCAACAAAGAGGAAGAAAGAATTTAGGAGAGTCAGATGTTTTATTACAAATTATATAAGCTTGCTGAGAATTGCAATAGCTACAGTAAGGATTATTTTTAGGAGATCCAGGACTGTGGGTAGAACTGTCAGCATTATATTTATTGGGTCCAGAAAGAAACCTTACAAAGGATATGTAGAATTGCCCTCTAATAATCCACTCAGGATGTAATTCTTTGCTAATTTTGTTCTTGAAGCAACATGTAATCTGAGCAATTTTCGTCCTGTTTTGAGAAGGTCTTCAAAAACTATGCAGCTTTAAAAGACCATTCACACCTCAAGACTTATTCTATTTAAAAATTACATAGAAAGGAGCATTTTCTACAAAGGAAATAGCATTTTATGCACCAACAATAATCATACTGCACAGAAATATTATTTTCCACACAGAAAATGCTGTTTCCTGTACAGAAAATGCTGTTTTCTATGCAAGAAAGCCATGCACAAATTTTGCACAGACTCCCAAATTCAGAGGACTGTCTTCAGTCCAGGATTCTCCTCGTCAGGTTTTCAGACCCTCAAGAAACATGTTCTTCAACTGTTTTCAAAATATATTCAAAAATTCTTTCCATCTCTATAAACTACACACATATGACTGAACACGCATGTATACTTATTCTGCTTCTCTCTTGGTCTCTCTTTCTCTCCTTCCCTGCCCCATTTTTACTCTTTCTTTCACACGCTCTGTGGCTTACTCTGAGAAAGCCACACACTGGCCCTTTCCACACCATACCGAGATCACACGATGTTCCAGTGTCATCCCAGCAGTGCATTGCCAGGATGGGAGTGTGTCCTGAATGGTCCCCTCTGCACCTGGTCAGCTGCTGGTGGATGGTAGCATGCTCCTTCCTTCCTTGGGACATGCTCCTTCCTTCATTCCACAGTGCACCCAGCCTCTTCCAGCACTGCACTGAGGAAGTGCTTTGATAGTGCTTCTACCCTTCCTACATGGCCCCAGCCAATGCGATCATCACACGAAAGGGGCCTATTACTGGATTTTTTTCTGGAAATAGCATAGTGCATGATTGCAATGGCTGGGGATGTGACAGGAGCAGGACCGTGATGATGTCGTGCAATAGCACATGCCACGGATTGACTTCAATGTGTCCCTATGCTGGGATGGGGCTGCAGTGCAGAAATGGCCTCTGTCTTTCATAGATACTATGCTTTACTGAGAAAGCCACATGGGAAATGCAGGGAAACGAAAAACCCAAAATTATCTTCTTCTTTTTTTGAGCAGCTATAAAACTAAGAAATTGTTGTGTGTCTTCAAGTTATTTCTGACTCATGGTGACCCTGAAGTGACCCTATCATAAAAACCTATTCTTGGCATAATTTGTTCACAGTGCGGTTGCCCTTGCATTCCTCTGAGGCTGAGAGACTGTGACTGAGAGGCTACCCACTGGGTTTCCATGGCTGAGCAGGGATTCAAACCTGGTCTCCAGAGTTGTAATCTAAAATTCAGACCACTAAATCACAGAAGTGTATAACTTGCAAAAACTCATCTTTGAATTTAAAATAACCCCTATAGTTTCAGAACTTTGCGTATACTTGTAAGAGATCTCACAATTCTATCTAGGTAATTGGGTTGCCACTAGAGCTGGGAGGAATTCTTTGCAAGTATTTCAGTTTGATAAATGGCAACAACAATGGCAATTTGTGAATGGTAAGGTTTCTAAGAGAGCCAGTGTGGTTTAGCGTTTGAATGTTGGACTGCCATCTGGAGACCGAGGTTCGATTCCACCTTGGACATAGAAATCCAGTGGGTGACCTTGGGTGCATCACACTCACTCAGCCCCTCCAGAAAACCCCATGATAGGTTTGCCTTAGGATTGCCATAAGTCAGAAATGACTTGAAGGCACACAACAACATTTCTAAGAGATTTGAACCTGGGTCTTTCCCCCTGCATATATAAATAAAAATAAATAAATGGATTAAGTTAATTTTTATTACAGAAGGGGAATGCTGGTATGTGTGACTAAATTCCATGCCTGTAGAATATCACTGAAACAGTAGTTCAGCTAATTCTACGCATGGCATTCTTAACAGATAAGGTGACAAAACTACTTAAATGCTTCCACTTGAATTTCCATAGCAGCAGTTGGGGTGTGTGTGTCTTTCTGACTAACGTGTGTTCAGTGGTTTCTATATCTCTAATGTGCCCAGATGGCAGAAGCAATAATTAAAGTTTCCAAAGGAAAAAAAATCACATAAATTTGAGGAAATGGAAGAAAGAAGGACAAGGTGAAAGTATGCTCACTAAGCGTAAAGGGGAGACAGAAGAGAATAGATGACCTTCAGACTTTTCTCTGAATTGATAAGTAGACCTGCAGATTTTAAGTGATTAACCATTGTGACTGATCTGCTAAAGCAGTGGTTTTCAAACATTCTGCCTTTGGGAAATGGCTTTAAAAAAAACAAAAAACAAAAAAAACATTGACCAGTCTATGGAATAACTCATTTATATTTCAGAGCATCTTGCACTTGCCAATTATCAGTCCATGCTAATTAGAATATTTAAGCATTGACATTTTTCCATGTCAACTAAGAATGTACCCAGTAAACTTCTCTTTACCTGAGCATTTCTAAGTAGGGGCCCTTTCACACTACAGTTATAGCCCTGTGATTTTACTTTAGCTGGTACAGCTGCATCCTGTGAGATTTGTAGTTTGTTGATGCACTAGGGCTCTCTAGCTAAGAATTCTAAACAGTTTGTTTTAAACTACAGCTCCCAGGATTCCATGAGGTGTTGTTGTAGCAGTTAAAGTGGAACCATAGACAGTTTCCAACTATACTGTTATAACACTATTATTCCACCTTCAACATCCTGTGGAATTATGGGGTTTGTAGTTTACTGAGGCCAAAGAGCTCTCTGGATGAGAATTGTAAAGGCCTCTTTCTAAACTGCAAACCCCAGGATTCCACTGGATGTTGAAAGTGAATAATAGCACTATAACAGTGTAGTGTGGAAATGGCCAGAGTACCACTCACTCAGACAAATGTAACTGACTGCGGAAAATGGGCATCCAGTTTTAAGGCTGAATCCAGGATCAGACTCAGACTGTGGACACAAATATTCAAAACAAGCATAAATCACTTAACCACAATAGGGTACTTCCGTTCCCTGCTCTGCCTTTTAATGAGCCAGGTCAGAGACTCATCCAGGTTGCTCTTCAAAAGAAGCATGAGGTTTTGCAAAACAGCTTTGTGAGCTTTGCCAGGGCGTGCAGCTGTTTTTATGTCCTTGTTCACTTATTTCATGACAGGAGCTGGGCAGGTCTGTTCATAGTGATTTTTTTCAGTCTGCACTAAGGCTCTTCTGAAAGATTTTTTTTTTTTTTTACAGCCAGCTTATGATTTGGCAAGGTGGCTGTATGATTTGAAGGGTAAATTTTCTCTTCTTTGAACTTTTCATTTTTTTTAGAGTTATTGTGCAACAATGTTGATGCACTGATGCTCTATAACTCTATATTTTTAGAGACAGAAAAGAGAAGAAGGATACTTTTTTTTTTGTTCCAATATGGGCCTTTCCATACTATACTGTTATAGTGCTATAATTCCACTTTCAGTATCCTATGGAATCCTGGGGTTGCAGTTTAGGGAGAGGCATTTAGAATTCTCAGCCAGAGAGCTCTTTACAAACATCAGAATTCCACAGGAAGTTGAAAGTGGAATGAGAGCACTATAACAGTGCAGTGCAGAAAGGCTCTATGTCTTAGAATTATCTTTTTTATTTATTTATTTGTATCTCGCCTCTCCATATGGATCGAGGCGGCGAACAACTTAGAAATAGCATGTATTTCGATACATTTTTCTATACATGCCCCCAACAAGCTGGGTACTCATTTTACCGACCTACGGAAGGATGGAAGGCTGAGTCAACCTTGGAGCCCGGCAGGATCGAACTCACAACCTTGTGGCTTGCAGTACTGGCATTTAACCACTGCACCACCAGGGCTTAGAAAGAAATCCATTCAAGGAGGGAATAAAATGTTGAAACTGGTGGCCAGATGGCATTCATTAGCTCTGCCCTCTCAGAACATGAGAAGTAACAAGCGCAGGAATAGTTAACTTAACTACAGGACGACTGAGCTTCAGAATTTAACTCAGGACCATATCTTCCCATAAAAACCTCCCCGGGTCTTACGACTGTCAGAAGAGGCCCTTCTCTCAGGCCCCCCATCCTCACAGACCTGGCTAATGGACACATGAAACTGAGCCTCCTCAGTGGCTGTTCCTAGGCTCTAGAGCTCTATTTGCTGTTCTTCCATCAACAGAGACTTTTTAAAAAGTCTTTTAAAAAAGAAAGTATTTCATAGAGTAATGCACTGTTTTAAGTCACATTTTACTCTTTTAAAGTATGTTCTAAGTTGTGCTTAATGTTATTCATTCCTGAGCATATTTTAATGACCATCTTTTTCATGTTTTGATCCCTATTGTCTTCTGTTTTGATAACGTAACATTGTTCTTATTGAATGTATGTAATCCACTCTGGTATGGCTTCTTGACTCGTGTAAATAACTTTCAATGAGTAGAAATCTGTGATTTTAGATTGCGTGTTTTCTTGAAAACAACACCATCATTATATTTGAAAAAAGTCATAGGCCTCAATGCTGTCAGTAGTCCCAACTAGAGTGAACCCATTTGGACAGTGGGATTTACATCATCATTCTTCAGATCATTACCGGCTGGAACTGCCGATATGATTCTGCACATAGGATCTTGTTTAGCCAAGGTTTGTGTGAGATAAAATTCAATATATTGAATGTGCAGAGCATCTCTACTCCCAACTCACACAAATCATGGTTTCTACACCCTCAAAAATCCAAGCATCAAGGACAATAGAAATGTTTAGAAATTACTTAAATCTGAAGGAGGGAAGGAAGATTACTAGTATTAATAAATTTCTATCCATCATGTCAAATTACCATTGTAATAATAGGAGCTTTGAGTTCTTGCTGCAGGGTAATTTGCTTTTGTTCATGTCTAAGCATAATATTCCGTAGCAGAGTAGAGCAACAACTAATCAGAAAGCAGCAGACCTTCCGCTGAAGAGTTAATTCTAATCCACATAATCATTAGAATGTTCAGTGTTGGTTTTTCTCTTGGGAAATAAATGAAAATACAGATAATTGTTTAGGTGTTAAGTTGGGTTGATCACAAAGAATTAAGCTCAGTTACCCTTACTGCAATTTATTTCACCAGAAACCCTTCAATAAATTTTGCATGGGTGCAGACGCTCCTCCTTACAGTTGAGAGACCATGTGCTCACCTGATTACTCTAGAAGCTGTTGCTTGCTCTACAGTCTGCTACCAATTTGGGCAAAGACAGATCAGTATCTGAATCCAGACCTGCTATACACACTTAGCTAATCACAGCCAGTCCATTAGCTGTTTTGCTAGAGTTTAGGAAAAGTTACATTTTTTGGACTATACATTCCCAACATGGCCTTTGATTGTTGTGACTAGGGGAATTCCAGGAACTATTTTGAAGCTCCTTTTTTGTGGGCTGCTCTGTGCTACCATGACTGGATGTTAGTTTGCAGATGACAACTTTTGTGAAGTGACAAGCTGAAGGAACTAGTTGTGATCTTTAAGTACATTGCCATGTTATAACTTTGGAAATATTTGGTATAAATGTTATACATTTGGAAATATCTGGTCTGAGATAGTGCTACTCAAAGTGATATTTCATGGACCAGTGTCATCCTCTGAATCACTGGTGGTTTCTGATGAGTTTCAAGGAAAGAAAGAAACAGATGTAGCCAATGGACACAAATATGGGTACTTGTTTCTGACATAGGCCTTTTCGCACTGCGTTTCTAAAGCGAGAGGGCCCCTTGAGCATCGCATAAATGGGAGGAGCGGTCTGCATGACACACTCCCATTTACGTGACGCTCAAGGGCCTGATGCAGACCGCACACACACCTTTTCATTTTTGGCTTAAAGCCAAAAATGGTGTGTGGTCGTGCAATGCTCCCAGGACCCGTGCATACTTACCTGGCGTGCGGTGTGTCAGGAGCCAGGCCAGTTGCACTTCCTGTCTTGGCGCTAGCCTGCAATTCCCAGGCTGCGCTGTGGTAGGAAGGGGCGGGGCTTTCATGCGGTGCTTGTGCGACCAGGAAGCTGCTGCAGAACTGAAGCAGCAGGGAAGCGGCAGCGTTCCTGCTGAGGCTTCCTGCGCGAGTATCACCCCCCACCTCCGTAAAAAGGTAAGGTGCAAAAAGGCTGATAGTGGTGAAAAAAAAAGATGCTGGTCTCCCACATCAGATAGCTTAAGAAGCAATGTCATAGGATAGTGGCACAAAAGCAAGCCAGTTTCTTCTATCTAGGACTAAATGAGGAACACATATGTTTGTATGTCACACAGGTATTCTGAATGACATTTTCAGGTACTGAACCAGATGTCTTTGGTTTTTATGGATTTATGTGAGGACCTAGAAGAGGGAAAGCCAAACTGCTGCTCACAAGACAAATGCAGCTCTTTGACATACTATGTGCAGCTCATGACAATATGTTAGCTGTTTCTTTTTGCATTGCAATTCATATAAAAGGTAAATAAAAAATATTAAAGCTTTATAATTATTTAAGTTTAATGCTCATAGTGAGTAAATAGATTAAAGAATTTAAATACTAATTTTAATGCTAGATTTGAGTCAGGGATTAAAGAAATTTTGGATTAGCAAGGATTACAGAGGAATTGTGCCAGAGAATCACTAATCATACCAGCCGGTGCTGATTATGTTAGTATTAGTGGGTGTGGCTTGTGATTACATGATTGTGGTATGTGTGGCTATGCTGCTGGCAGTGAAATTAGTGGGGTGTTAGCGTGATACTGGGCACTGTAGAGTACGAGTGCAATGCACAAGTTGAAGCTTACTGTTTATTTTCTCTTTAAATTTCTTTTAGATATATCTGTGAAAATTTTGTGAGCAAAGACGGTGTCATCAAGTTATGAGAAGTGAAAGAATGAAGATAAAAACAGAAATTTTATTTGTTCTTGTCAAACATCTAAAGTTTATTGTATATGGCTCTTACGTTAAGCAAGGTTGACCATCCTGACCAAAAAACAACTAAAAAGAGTTTAAAGGTTGAGACAGATGGAGATGGGCATATTCCATTACTTCCTTATGAGTTTCCAATTTTGTGTTGATAGACAAGAATAGCACAAACAGATATTCATAATGGTCCTGCCAGAAGATTTCTGTATTGAGGAGGAGTTTGCTGATCTCCTTCCAGAGACTGATGATGATGAGTTAACTGCCTTTGCAGATGTGGGACCTTCATGATTACCTGAGGCTTCACCTTTGGATAGAGGCTATTTAGCTCCAAACTCCAAAGAGAATGTCAACAGCTGAAATCACAAGCTTGGTTGGAGGTGCCCAGGTGAAGTGCTCAGATGCAGGGAAGAACTCTCCAAGAAGAGAGACTTTCTTACATGTAGAGAAGGCCAAATGCCAGCAGCTGAGATCGAGGTGGGCTCAACAATGGATGGCTTGCTCCTGCGACAGTAAAAGAAACAATGCTGTTCTTGAGTGCCTTCTAATCTATCTCTTGAAACCTTGCTGTGACTGATCTACTGCTGCCTGACTTTGGACTGTGTCTGCTCTAGAATTTCAGTGGACCAGCCATTATATGAATATAAGTTTTTAAAAAGGAGGAAAGGAAGGGGGGAAGGGGGAATGTGACAGCACCTTTAAGATTAACTTTTTTATTTTAGCATGGGCTTTCATGGATATAAGCCCACTTCTTCAGATGCATTACAGAGCAATTTTAAGGCATCAGGCATAAACCATTTTTCTAGTTGTGGGAGTGGGATAGAATGTAATAGGATCCAGAAAGAAGCAAATTATGTCCCTTGCTCTATATTTTCAAAGGGTTGGGTGAAGTCATACAGGTTTTTCAGAACCTAACAGTGGTCATTTAGTGTTTAGTGTTTTAAGATTAGACCTCATTTGGAATACTGTGTCCAGTTCTCGGCACCTCAATTCAAGAAGGATATTGACAAGCTGGAGCATGTCCAGAGGAGGGCGACTAAAATGGTGAAGGATCTGGAAGCAATGCCCTATGAGGAGTGGCTTAGGGAGCTGGGGATGTTTAATCTGCAGAAGAGAAGGTTAAGAGGGGACATGATAGCCATGTTTAAATGTTTGAAGGGACGTCATGTCAAGGAGGTAACGGGCTTGTTTTCTGCTGTTCCAGAGGCTAGGACAAGGAGCAATGGATTCAAGCTGTAGGAAAGGAGATTCCACCTGGACCTCAGGAAGAACTTGAGGTCCAGGTGGCACCATATTCCCGGCAATAGAATATGGTGCCTCAGAATGTGGTTGAGTCTCCTTCTTTGGAGGTTTTTATGCAGAGGCTGAATGACCATCTGTTGGGAGTGCTTTGATGTGTGTTCCTGCATAGCAGGGGGTTGGACTGGATGGCCCGTGTGGTCTCTTCCAACTCTATGATTCTATGCTTCTCTGCATCCTATTCTTTCTCTAGAAATGCAGTTTTGAAGAAAATGGACAGTAAACCTAACCCAACCCAACCACTTCTGGCTGCTGCTGCTGTCCGGTGATGAAGGAAGGGCTGTAAACAGTAGAGAAATCCAAAACAACCTGAAACTGACCACTACACCTGCCAAATTCACCTCCTGCTTGGTAATATATGTAGATTATGTAAACACTTAAAATACATGATTTAAGACCTTGCATAGCCATGAAGGCAACTAGGGTAGTCTTTGGGCAAGTACGATTCTGTCAGATTAGCCTACTTCACAGGTTTGTTCTGAACAAAAATGGAATGGCTCCATGTATATTACTGAGGTCACTGCACAAAGGATACGGGACACACAAAGTGTTAAGAGAGGAGCCTGATAATTATCATTGCAATTAATTCATATTGGGAACTTTGAGAAATGAACTCAAAAGTGGAAGAAACTGGGAGAGTGTATGTGTGTGTCTGTATGCTGAAACAAAAAGAAGGAAATAAGTTAATTATGTACAGTGCCTGAATAGGCTGGAATATAGCTGGATATAGCTGGATTCATTATGTCATACCATTGAGAGAATGATTACCTGCAGTGGAAGGGGGACTAAGCAGTGATATTTAGTGGATTCCTTATCAGTGTGCCGTGAATCTTGAGTTTTTTGTCCAATGTATTGAACTGAATTCCTCAAATATGTAGAACATTAGGATGGTGTCTTTAAAGTTTGGACTAAAATCCAGAGTGGTTTCGCCAGCCTACTGACATGGGAGCCACTGGGATGGGCTTGTTCTTCCTCCTGTGTACACACTCAAAAACTGTTCATAAGAAGCAAGCTCAGAAGGCAGTGCTAGAGGCAGTAGTGGGGAAAGAAGGTAAGTTCTGTTATACAAGCAGAGGGATGTAGGCATGAGATCAGTTTTAAGCTTTTGTCAAGGGGTCAGGGAATTCTCTGTTTTATAGTTCTGGTGCTTTGGAATTGTCTCCCAAACTAAGTAGTAGGGGCAATAAACTCAACTTTGTAAGAGCATGCAGGCAGTTTCCTTCTGATGTGCTGATAAAATTGATTATATTCTTTTCAGTTTTCAGGCAATTAGATTGCTCTCGTTGTTAACGTGCTTTTATTTACTAAGTGCTTGGCATGATAAACCAGTGATCATTTGCATATTAAACATTTTTATTTTAGGCTTTGAAAAATGGCTCCACGAAAAATAATGGGTGTTCATGCAGGTATTTGATGCCAATAATAATATTTCATTTCATAAATCTAGTTCTCTGAAATTTCCAGTACGTATGGTTGAGAGATTAGGGAAATTAATTTTTAGGACTACAACTCCTGCGGTCCCTCTGCCATATGCTCAGCCATTTTGACTAGGGGATTGTGGTAACTGTAGTTCAGAAAAATAATTTCTCCAAGTTATGGTATAGTTGTTCTTGTACGTATACTGGTGCTTCATTCTACCAGATTGGTTCTCATGAGTTAGCCATGTGTACTTACATAGAGCAATAGACTTAAAAATTCAAAGAAAAGTAACTAAAATAACAAGTGCTAGATAACTTCAGTTGGACATGAAGTTACCTTGTACTAAAAGCAGACCAAAAACACCTGTTAATATTAAGGAAACCCATGACATTTGTAGCATGTTTTTTCAAAAAGTTATTTTTAAACATATATTCAGGGAAAAAATGATTGAGTTAATTATTTTATCTGTTCCCTATCCTTTTCATGCTGGGGAAGGAAAAACACCTATCAAGCCTAGACAGATAGCTTCATCTTGATAGTACCGTTTCATGGTTAACTATCAAGTATCAGTATTTTTAATGTTTTTGTAAACATTATATATTTTAATACTTGAGAAAATGTATCTCATAAATAAGGTTTATTATGTGTCAAAAAGGATGAAAATATAACTTTACATTTCTATTTTAAAGTAATTTTAGTGCCTATTAGCTATAAAGTAACAGTTATATATAATTTAGAGTGTGTAGTCACTCGAAACAACTTGACATTTTCACACAAACATGGAACCTTAATAATAGCCTTGGGATTACACTGGATGTATACACCACTACAAGATATTAAAATAACTTATGGTGCACTGTAATTCTTGTTTTGTATTTGTCCAAGTAGTTTTGAAGCATGCTATAAAGCAGAAAAATAAAAACCTAAGCTCCAAAGTCAGCTAAGCTGTATTCTTAAAGTTATAGCCGTCTTTCCATATTAAGTATGATTAAACCAGTTGACATTTGCAATTGTCATCATCTTCTTCTTCTACTCACTTCTTATTAATAGGCTGTGATTAAAATGTAAATTCATGGCATGCTGCAGTTTGAAAGCCGCTGTAATTGTTTAAAATAAAGAAGTCGATTGCATTTAGTCTTGGATTACATTAAATCATTAAAAATAGTCCTTTACTTGTTGCTCTTAAAGCATACGTGAAATAAGTAAAATGCTCAGCTCTTATGTCTGATCATTTCTCTGCTGCTGCCTTGAATTTATATTTGTGTGGAAACATCAACCAAAGCAAAGCTTATTATCCAGCATCCAATAGGAAAATGACAACTACTCTCAAGCTAATCAGGCAGAGTATTTTACACTTGAAATGAAATAAATAATAAAAAAGAGCTTTCTTTTGTAGTGAAAAGGCCTCTTTATATCCTCCATCCTCTTTGGCAATTAAAAAATTCTCCAAGATTTGATGTGTTCTTTTAATTTTAATTGAAGAGGCATGTGGGTAGGGATTAGGTGAGAGCACAGATGTGCATAAAAATTAATATGAACTTAGAGAAATATTCTTTTTTCCCCATAAAAGGTTTGACCAAATGTTCACAGATGGAACTTGACTAGACCCTTATTGAACAACCTAGAAGGGCCCACTTGAGTCATTTCTGATACTGTCCCAGATACTTTGGTTGGTAAAGACAGAGACCTATCTTGTTATGTTTTTTTTAAATCCACCCATCATTCTATTGTTTGATTCATTTACCTGTTTAATTAAAATGTGTGGGCTTTGAAGCCTTTGGCATAATTCTAAATATACTGTTTGGCTATGGTAGCAATTTTTTGGGGGGAGGTCTGCTAATACAATGGTCCCTCCACTTTCATGAGGGTTTGGGGTGCAGAACCTTGCAAAAGTGGAAAAAACATGAATAACTCCCCCCATGATCCCCCTCCCATTTCCCTCTAGATCTCCTCCCTTCTCTCTGGCCCCAACATTCCTGGGGGGGGGCAAGAAAAAAGGCAAGGTAAAGGGCTTACCAGTACTTTCCCCTCAAACAGAAAAGAGCAAAGTTCTGGTGTTCTACTACTTCTGGTCAGTATCTTGAGAAAGGAGGGGTAGGATCAAAGAGAGCACTTGACCAACCAGCAGCCATTACACAACAGAATGTCCAGCCACATGACAGAGAGGATATACCTCCAGCAGTGGGGGGAGGGCTTTGCTCACCAAAAGGAAAATAAGTCCATTTTAAACACAAACCTAGCAAGCCGGGGTGAAGAAAGGAAAGGAATGAGGGGAGGGAAATGGGAGGGGGAAGGCAAGTATTTGCCTTGTGAATAATCAAATTCATGAAGGTCAAATCCACACATGTGAAAGAAGGACTATATGCCTAATTTGCTCATTGTCATTTTTAGAGAGTGAAAGTAATTTGTTTTGAGCAGAAGGAGCTCTTTCTATAGTTAAAAAGACAAAAGACACCTACATTTGTGAGCAGATGGACCAAGAGTTCATTCTGGCTGGGATTAATGTATTCTCTCAAGAACTTGTCGAAACCCCAGAGGTCATGAAGTGTCTGAAACACAAATGAGACACAAGGTTTTTTGCTCCAAAGAGTGCTAATATGTGTTCCAAATACCATATATTAATCAACTATCTTCTTGGTATTTTTGATCCCATATTAGAATGATCACAGACAGAATACAGAGAAGTGTGGGGTGTGGGAAGTAAGATTGATAGGCAATAAGACCCTAAGGCATCCTGAAGTCTTAACAAATAAGCAGAGTCTGGAAAGGTTTTGGTCTACAATTCCCAGAATCCCTCTACCAGGGGGAAATTATGGGGGGGGGGAAGGAACTTTTCCAAAAGTGGGAAATAATGGAAATATAAAAAGTGCAATGCCAGTAGTCTAAATCTCAGTGTTGAGAGGAAGAAAGTAAACACTGTTTAACTTAACTAATATGGCCCACTCCCATGGAGCGGGTGGGGAAAATGGCTTCATAGTACATGGTTCACTAATTCTTTTTTCATAGGTTTGCTCAGAAGGTAGATCAAAATTAAGGTTATCACTGACATCTGCAGAAGTTCAAAAACAACAACAACACAACTGTAAGAGAAGGAACACCCAAATAACCCGGAGGCCCATTCACACTACAGAATTGTACCATTATTCCACTTTGAATGCCATAGCTTCATCCTATGGGATCCTAGGGTTTGAGACTTGGAAAGGCATTGGAGCACACTGGCTGAGAATTATAAATGCTTTTTCCTAAGCTGCCAGTCCCAGGATTTCATAGGACAGAACCATGGCTGTTGAAGTGTGCTGTAATTCTGTGGGGCTGAACTTTCCTAGAAGCCACTGAGTGATAATGGTTGTACAAGTGGCTGAAAACCACTGTGTTTGTGTGTCTAGCTCTTGACACAGAGGCTCTTGACATAGAGGCTTGTTGCATGTTCCACTTCTTGAATCTGCATCCATGTAAGACAACCAAACCTAAAGTTTTGTTTATATAAAATGCAAGAGTCCTGTTTAAATGTTTGCCACAATGTGCAAGGACTAACTGTGAGCAAGGATTAAGAGAAGGACACATGCAGTTACCCTCAACATTGCCACACAGGAAGCTAACCCACTCAGCAGTCTCCATATTACACCTCCCTGACCATGGTTTCTGACAAGCAGAGTCTCCACTGTTCCTAGAAAACATCTCCAGACCTCGGCACCAAGTGCACACACTTTATAAAGAAAAGATATACTTTCTCTCACATGTGAGAAAGTGGGTGGTAAGGGCTGCATGTGTGTCTTGCCTCTGCAAACATTTACCCTTGCCAAATGTTTCAACAGGATTATGATGCTGAAGGCTTTTCCCACTGAAGTCTAATTACTGGATGAAGGAGTATCTACTAGGGAGGTAATTCTTCACTAATTTTGTTCTCAAAGGAAACAATGAGTAATTTTAACAAATTTTCTACCTACCAGGAAGAAGTCTGTAAAAATTGCAGTTTCTGAATTTGAAGCTTACATTCAAAATTCACACATAGTATATTTGCACAGAAAATAGCATTTTCTGTGCAAGAAGGTGATGTTCTGCAAAGAAAATACAGCTTCCTACACAGAAAATGTTTTTTCATCCTTTTCCTATTGTATTCCAAGCCACATATGAGGGCCATTAGTCATCTCTCTATCTGTGCCACACACAAACACACACTCACACACACTGTGGGATGCTGCAACTATGACTGCATTAAGGTTTTCATAGATTCTAGGCACTCTTGTATTTGACTCCCCAACTCCCCTAGTTTTTTTTTTTTATTTTGTTAACCCTGTTTTTGTAGACCCTAAAATTTTTGCAGGCCCTAGGAACTGTACCTAAACTACTTAATGGATAAGGTGGTCCTGGCTGCAACTATAGGTGCCACACAGCACTTCACTGCACTCAGCTTGGCTCTACATGAAAACAGCTGGAAAGAAGTTACAAATAATGGTGATTCTCATGCTCAGTCTGGACCAAAAAAAGAAGGTCTGGCACTGAAGAGACAGTGAGTAGAGAGTGATTATGTTCAGAATCCTGAGTTGTCCAACAAATTTAAAAAATGCTAGGAGATTGAGGATGTAGAAGTGGAATGTCTTTTTCACATAGCACATACCTTACACTGTGGAATTTGAAACCTTGCTATGTGATGGTGACAACCAAATCAAGTGGCTTTAAAAGTGTTTTAAACTAATTCACGGTGAACTTTTGAAGGCGTCAGTAATAAAACGTGTCTTTGAAAATGCCATGGACTGTTACAAAAGCCACCAACTTAAATCACAAATGACCATCTAACCAATTAAACTATTTCAATTATTAGTGTTGGTAGCAATACATTCATTTACCAATTGCTGATGTTTAATGTTATTGAATTAATTTCCATGCCTGATATTTCAATTTCTGCTACTGCTAGAATCAGAGGCAGCTGAGGTCTCTAAATACCAGTTGCTGGGGGACAACAGTTTGTGAAGTGTTTTGCCCTCATGTTCTGCACCTAACTGGCCATTTTGAGAAAAAAGATGCAAGGCTAAGTAGGCCTTCAGCCTGATCTATCAGGATCTTGTGTACTCTCATCTTATAGCAGGAAGAGTAACACTCCTAACAGATGTCCAAGTCTGGTTTGCCCCATGGATGGATAGTTCTGTTCCTCTTGCCTATGAAGTATAGCCATTTAAAATGGTTTGGATATCTTATTACTTTAAGGAAGAAGAAAAGACATGGAAATATGTAACTCTGGTACAAATTTGCGACTTTTGATGGACTCGCTTCTAGTTCAACTGAGTGCCATGGCTACTTGGAAGTTGTGACTAGACAGGAACTATGTTTTGGGTGGCTCAGATGACATAGTATGGAAAGCCAGTGTGCAGATCTAAATAATAATAAATTGTTGTTCACAGATGTTGTAATCACTTCAAATACTAACCAATGTGAACTTATTTTTGTTTGAATGGGGGAGGATTTCACTTTCGTCTGGACGTTCCTCTGGCCATTTTACAGCTCATGGAACTGTTTAAAACTATCTAGGTTTGTTCAGGCATGTAGGATAATATAAGTAAGCAATGCCTTAGCTGATGTGAAAATGCATGGAAGGGACAGAAGAAGATGTTAGAATATGTTTTACATATACAGCTTAGTTAAATCTACATAGCTCTGTTAGTGATAAAGCGTTACAGTATTGATCCTATACATAGACACAAGGAATAGAAAATTAAACTGCCTCATGGCAGCCAAAGTATGATAAGAAAACTCATATCTTTAAAGATAGGTTATTGTAGCTTCTAACAGTAGCAGGTAGATAAAGAAGAAGAGCATGGAAGTGGGAACCATTCCCAGTGGGACTTTGGATGACATTGTAACAGATGACTCCAGATGACAATGTAAGAGGAGGAATGGAAAGAAATTATATTAACAAACTGTTGTCAATGGTTATAATAAGATTTGAACTGTTGAATAACCGAACCTGAAAGACCATCGTATTTTTCAAGATGATTTAGAAGGATCTTGCGATTGAGTGTGTCAAAAGCTGCAATTATGTCAAGAAACATTACAAAGGATGGATTCCTAACATCAGATACAATAAGTGTGTTATTACAAATCCTGATGAGCGCAGTTTCAAAAACTGCTGTGAAAACGTTTGGAATAAATTATATCCCTGGGAAGTAATTCTCCACATTCTTCCTGTTTGCTGCCATAGCTAGCGATTATAGATTCAAATCTGCTTACATCTTGCTCAAATATCTGGGGGACGGGTTTTGGAATCTGAAAGAATATACTCAATAGAAAGCTCAGTAAAGCTATTACATTGGATATACTATGACATTTTCAGTAAATGATATCACCAAAGAAAGGAACTCAGTGATAAAAATGGAAGATTTTGATCAAAACTGCTTTTCTCTTTTAACATTAGCTGGTTGCATATCATAAGGTGAATGTTTATGTAGTTTAGAAAAACAACTTTTCATTCCTCAGTTTTTGTCTGGTAGCATGGAGGAAGGGATGGACACAAAAAAAGACACATGATGACATTTTTACAGCCAAAGTCCTATACTTTGGCCATAAATCCCAGTGAGTTCAAGGGATCTTATTCCTATATACATGTAGGACTGCAGCCCTAATCTTTTAAGTAAAGGACTAAAAGTTTTTAGGCATTTCTGACTGATTATCATACATTTGATTGGGTGGGAAGGAAGCAGATTTTGACAAGTGCAGGTGACTTAACCCTTTCAACAGGAAAAAAAAGAGCGAGTGAGTGAGAGAGAAAGCTAGTTGCTGTAGGAGGAAGAGTAATACCTGGAATGAAATGTTTTCCATAGGAGACAGTAGTTGGAACCAGAGAAAATTTTACCAAACCCAATAGAGAAGCAAGACTCTGTGATGCTTTGTAAGAAGTTTAATTCGAATTAGCTGAAAGAAACTGGGATACTGAAATCAAATGATTCATTCACAGCCTATTACATTCCTATTTAATGATCACAGGTTTATCAAGTCTGCATAGCTATTGAACCAACTATAGTACTTGCAATATTCCCGCCAGTCTGAACTGATAGTATATTTAGAATAGGATTGTGGGGAACATTATTTGGCACAAATTGCAGTTTGAGAAGGGGGTGAATTCTAGCAGTGGGCTGGGCTAAAGACAAAGCAGGCCCAGTCAGATCTAATCCTTTGATATACAAAGTACAGCTCAGTTTTCTTGTTATTGTTGTGTTCCTTCAAGTTGTTTCTGATTTATGGTGACCTCAAGGTGACCCTATCATGCAGCTTTCTGGGGCTGAGAGGGCTGAGAATGTGTGATGTGCCCAAGGTCACCCAGTGGGTTTCCATGGCTCAACAGGAGGCAAACCATGGTCATAGCCCACAATCTCTTCAACAGCTTTCCTGCCTGCAAAGTTTAGCAGAGTTCCATTCAACCGCTTTCCTTCTACAAAACATAGCCCTGTTCTCAGTTATTGTTGTTGTTGTTATTTTTTAAATGCTCAGAAATTATTTAGTGAGACTTAAATGTTAAACTCTCACTGTTGGTCAGTGATAACAATAGAAAAAGTTTATGGGCCAGATGGGGGAAACCCTATGGGACACAGATTGCCCATGGGAGAATGATTCTTCCTCCTTGCTTTAGAAGGAAAATAGAAGTTTTGAACAGAGTTGGAAAACTGGGTTTGTAAGGACTTCTACTCTAGGGATGTTGCTGATTTGTCAAGAAGTGATAAACATAGTATCTTTATATAGTTACTTTATATTTTGGGGAGCTATCCCTTCTTGTACATTAGAGGTGGGGGAACGTGCTGTTTTCTCAATGTTTTAGTCCTTTGCACGTGGTGAACACTGAAGAATCTTGACAGCTGCAGTCCACCCACCCTGTGCAAAGTAAACTTTCATGGAGTTGAGGTTACTAGCTTAATTTTTTTTAAATTTATATTTCTTTATTAATATTTTTATATTTGGAACATTTAGTCAATTGCACATTCAAGAAAGTGTTGCCTTCCATTCTAGGAAACGACGTGGGGGGGGGCTATCTGACTGGTCTGCTTCCACACCTGATGGAGGTTCTCACTCCCTTCCAGGGTGTCCAATCAAGTGTGGACCAAAAAAGGGGGAGGCAACCCCCTTTTGGAGGCCTGATTAGCATCAATCTTGCTGCTATTTAGGTGGCAAGTAACAACATGTCAGTTCATGGAGGTTTTTGAGGCCTGACTGGTTTTATGAAAAATCTCTTATACACATAGGCCTTTTCCGCACTTTGATTTAGCGACGGGGCAGAGCGTCCTCCGGCGAGGATGTCTGCACTTGGGGCGGACTGGGACCAGACCACTTTATGTATGTCCAGACTTCAGCCCTCTCCAGAACGACCAGAACTGGTGGTTCGCCATGCTATTGAAAGACTGCTTAAAAGAGGTCTTTCAATAGCACAGCGCGCCCCAGTCCGTTGCTGCGCTAATGTGTAGATTTGCAGGCTCGCACCAGCGCGAGGCTGCAAATCTTCCGGGGGCGGGCTTTAGGTTGGTGAGCTTCTCCGGTTGGTGAAGAGCCTCCATCAACCGGAAAGCGCCATTTTCATCCCCAGAGAAGTGTGTAGCGCGGGCACGCACTGCTCCAGATCAGCCTGGATCAGCGGAGGGAGCGCACCAGTTCAGTAAGTATCAGAACACCCCGTTTTCCCCCCAAAGTGCGAAAAAGTCCATAGTTTTATTTGATTTTGAACCCTTTCCCATCACTTTTTAAATTTGTTTCTTGTCTGATACATGTTTTAGAGATATCAAGGGGACAAATTTATGGAGACAAATTTGCTTTGATCTGCTACCCATTTATCATATATACAAGATCTGAAACCACATCATTCAAACCTTTGGAACAACATCTGAACTTTGAGATTAACCCATTTTAACCAGTTATAAATAGAAAACAGGGTTATGTGGAACATTACTTGGTGCAAGGACCAAATTGCAATTTGAGAAGAGGATGAATTCTAACAGTGCTGATACTGAGTTGATGCACAAATCTTGCAATTAAGTTGAATGTTATATTGCTAATTTATTTTAGGTTTTTACTTTTCTGCTTCATTTTTTATAATTCTATTAAAGATTAAAATAGAATTATTTTTTTAAAAGGCAATTCCTCCTGTTTTAAATTTGTTAGATTAGTTTTATTGTATGCTTCCCAAAGATCTTTGGATAAAGGGTGCAATATTAACATTTAAATAAACAAACAAATAAAATGGTGAAACTATTAGGCTATTTGTATTGCTTCCTCATCCATGCCTCACTGGGGCAAGAGCACTGACTTCTGCAGCAAACGGCAAAAACAGCTGAAAGGGTCCTTTTTGGCAAGGTCTTCTTCCCTTCTCCAGACTTTCCCACCTGTTTTCAAAAGCATGACAAAGAGCAGCCTGTTCTTGCCAGGGCTGGTTTGTACTTAGTAGCACTATGCAATAGTGGCTGCAGAGCAGCAGTGCACACTTGCCCCTTTTGATCATTCACTTATACTTAAACGACCCCAGAGATCTTCATTGGAGTCACTACCACTTATATTCACAATGCCTGCTGGCCTGTCTGCTGAGGTGGTCACCTTTTGCAGCCTTTGTGCAGCAGTAGGTTTTCAATGAGCCCTAACAAGTACATGAGGATGCACAGCATGTGCATTCTGCCACTTCCCTGGTCAGGAGGCAAAAGTGAAACAGTTAAATAAAGGTGGATTTATTTCCACGTGAAGCCTACCCTTGGGACGCCATGAAAGCTGTAGCCAACTAGCTCAGGAGCAGCCAAGCAAGAGGGACACAGTGCAGGGTCAGCAGGGATATAGCAGGAGCTTCAGCTCATAGTCAATTCACCGGCACCCACACCCCTACCATTTACAAGGCAAGTTGGAAATAGGCTTGGCTAACTCTTTCAGTGTTGATAACTAATAACTTTTTTTTTTAAAAAAAAGGGCCAAAGCACACTAAAGAGGAACTTTAAAGAAATAGAACACCATCCTCCCCTCCATTGTTAAGTATTATATATAACTGGAGTTTCACAAAGGCAGAGTAGAACTTCAGCCAACAACAATATCACAGTTTGGAAGGCGAGTGGCACAAATGAATCTGCCCCAAAGCTGCTGTGGCATTGCTGCTATGCACAGTAAACGCTTATGTTAAACTATAAGAGTACAATCAGGCATCTCAATCCAAGCAGATGACTTTAGGAACAGACCTATTTGGTGAAAACATTTTCCTCTGGGAGATGCAAGGCTTAATTTTAATAGAAGTTAGAATGGCAAAACTATTTCATGAGGCCTAACACTGAATCTGTAATTTGACATACAAGGCTATGTAACACTTAAGGATGATGTACTTGGCAGTGTTGTGTTTAGAGGCCTGAAGTTGTTAGAAGTAAGACTGTAGGCTACTCTTATATTTAAAAATGCAGGCATTACTACTCTGTGCATCCTTCCCTGCCCAGGACCACAGACCAACTCTTTTAGCCTTTCCACGCAATGGAAAATCTGTGGTGGAGTATCTATATTTATTCCATGAGATTCTAACAAACCTGGTCTGGATCAAGAAAAGGATCTGCTGCAACTGTCACAGGCATTACATCCAATGTAATCCCAGATTTTGTCCTAGTTCTGGCCCTGGCCTCATGTTTTGACATAGTTTTGGGATAACGTTGATTTGAAAATGTTAGCTCTGTTTCTTCTTCACCAGTGCCCTACCAGCCAGAACTCTGTTTCTTTGGCATCCATCCATCTGAGGAAAGAAAGGAGCCTTGAGGTTCAGCAGCAAAAATGGATGCTTTTGCCAGTCTATATCCCACCCTATGGGTGGGATATAGACTGTGTTACTATATTATCAGAAGGACATGTTCTGTGTTACTATATTATCAGAAGGACATGAAGCTGCTGTCACAGGAAATGCTTGCTTTTAAATATTTAGGAGGACAGAAGCAATGTACCCTGATGCCAAAGCTTAGAAAACATATTTTATAAACTGTTTGGTGTATCTTCTAAATTGTACCAGTGTTACTGTTACTGAACATACTGACTATTCTATCTCCCAGTTTAAAAGGAAAGATAGCATTGTGTGACTGAGATCACTCAGTCCCTTTCCGCACCTTACCTTTGTCCAGCGCTGGAGTGCGAGGATCGCATGAGCAACCTCTGACGAGAGGCTCTCGCATCCCTGCTGCTTCAGCTCCACATGAGCTGCCTGCTCGTGCGAGAGCCCCACCTCTTTCTTCCACAGTGCAGCCTGGGAGTTTCCCAGGCTGCGCTGGGGCAGGAAGCGCAACCGGCATGGCTCCGGAGGCTCCGCACACCAGGTAAGTGCGCTCGGGGCCTGAGAGCAATGTGCGATCGAGCACCATTTTCAGCTTCCAGCCGAAAATGAAAAGGGGAGCGATCAGTGCCCGCCAGCCCCAGGAGCGTTGCATGATTGTGAGTGCATTATGCAGATCGCTTCTCACAATTGCATGATGCTCCAGGCACCCGTTCGCATGGCAAATGCCGTGCGGAAAGGGCCTTCAGTGTTAATTTCTCCGTGGCAAAAACCATGGTGGCTTTCAAACCTGGTGAAATATCCTTGAAGGAACTGCCTGGAAAAAAGGACTGGCTTTCATGTTCTTGTCCAAGAGCCAAGTGATATTGGCACCTGCAAACAACTGTAGGCAAACTATACCTTTCATGATATTTGGAAGTTAATGTCACCCTGTTCAGGCTCAGATCTAAAAATACCACTGGATGAGTGTAATGAATTTTGACTGCAAAGAAGGTTTACTGACAGGGTTGGGGGGGCATTTAGACAGTGTGAGGCAGCTCCCACAGAAAGCAAAAATTTTTTTAGTTGGTTAACCTTGACTGTATTTACACTACCAGGAAGAGAAGGAGTGTGTTCCAGATATTTTCTGCCTCAAGTGCCAAAAGATTATGACCACCCTTCTTGACTTTTTGAGAGAGGCATCATGTTCAGCTCTGCCTTAGGCAGAAAATTACTCTGGGCTAGTCCTGGTGGTTGAGTACTCTACACCCAGTACAAGAAACTCTGCTATCCCTGCAAACTTCCAGAGCATTGCAGATCTTTCAGCCAAGCTTTTAGGGATATTCTCTGAGACAGACTAGAAGGAAAAAAAAATAACATACCATCCTGCCCCATTGTGCAAATAGAAAGATACCCTCTGTAACATCTTGCAGATGAAAACCAGGACACATGGGGCCAAGCAACATCAGAGTCTGGTCAAGATGGCAAAAAAATATTTATGAGGAAGAACACACAAGTGAGGAGAGGCTGCAGGAGTTTGCTTTTCCCTGAGTCTACTGGAAAAGGCCAGATTCTGAGCCATCCTCTGCTCTCACCTCTACTGTGTTAATTGAGTGAGAACTACAGTTGGCCCTTCACATTTGCAGGTTTGACTTTCATGGATTTGATTATTTGCGAGTTTCTTCAACCCCTGCCCTCCACACCTCAGGTGCTTATTTTCTGAGTGAACTTTCTCTCTTGGCAGCTTTGATGAAACTATACAGCCCTTTGAAGATTTGCCTCTGGTCCTCTTCCTCCACCAACTGCTGTCCCGTTTTCCCTCTCCAATCCATGACCTGTTTTAGATTTTGGGTACCTGTTTTCCCCACCATGCCCTGGCCACCCCTCCCCATACACACACATTTGTGATTTTTCCACTTTTGCGAGAGTCCTGCACTTCTAGCTCTAGTGAATGTGGAGGGCCAACTGTATTTCCACACTTGGAACTCAGTTTGTAGCAATTGAAATAAGCTGAGGAACAAGAGGGAAAGTGAGAGGAGGACAGACGAACTGGGACATTTTAAAATCAGCTGAAAAAGTGAGATGACAGAGGATTACTCATAACTGTCACTACCAAATTGGTACAGTTGGAGGGTATGCAGAAGGGTTGATCTTGTGAGCTGAGATACCTTGTCCTTCAGGCTCTCCTTGTTCTTCCTTTCCAGACAGTTTAGGTATTCCAAGTGATCTGTCCTTGTTGACCCACACAAAATTGTTGTTGTTGTCTGCCTTCAAATTGTTACACTTAAATTAAAACAAACAAACAAACAAAAAGCTTTGGGCCTTTCTGCACTTCACTGTTATAGTGCTATTACTTTACTTTCAACATCCTATGGAATTCTGGGATTTGTAGTTTACTGAGGCCAAAGAGCTCTCTGGCTGAGAATTCTAAATGCGCCTCCCAAACTGCAAACCCCAGGATTCCATAGGATAATAATAGTACCATAATAGTGTAGTGTGGAAAGGACCTTTGTTTCCAAAATGCTTCAGAAAAATAACAGAAACATTAAAAATGACGCAGCAGATATCAGTGTATCCATGCTGCCTCTTTTTCATCTTGTACATTTTAAATGTAGATTGTAGAGAAGGATTAATTTATACAAAAAATCCCATCCCAAAATATTTATGCCTCACACATTTCCAACTAACCTTTGCACTCAATTAATCCAGATGACCTTCTCTGGCCCTGTGTATTGAATAATACCTGGAGGCCAGAAATAGTGGGGACATTTAGTAGATCCTGTTTCTCTAAAGATCTGTATTTCTTCAGCTTTTAGCTGTTGTTCCACTGAGAAATTTAAATTCCTTTTCTACATTAGATGGTACTCCGATATAGATTTTTTTTTTTTAAAAAAACCCAGCTTCAGTCTCATTTGTTTAATCTGGCACATTCTTAATTATACGAGCTATAAATTTTATTGTATTGTGAAGCCTTGAAATACATGGAATAAAAGGTACAATACAAGTGTCGTGTGATTGATTGATGGGCCTTTCTCATTCTCAGGAGTGATAGTAACAAGCATGAGGGAGGATATCGTATGTCTGTGCTCAAACCCCAGATGATCAAGCACTCAGAAATTATGTCACTCATCATTCAAACCTATTCCTTCCCAATCACAGCTTCATTTACTTGTGTTTTTTCCCCCTCCCACATTTTCATTAAACTCCAGGCTGTCTCTCTGTCTCTAATTCAACCTATAGACTTTGTACAGCAGAATATGCAAAGGGGGTATATGTTGGCATGAACCACCATTACCTGTGCTAGCATTACCTTCGAGTCATATAATTTTTATTATCATCTACTTAATTTCTAATCATAACTGGGGGGGGGGTTTCCCCTAACACCCCACGGGCTTGTTCAGACATGCATGTGTATATCATTTGAGGAAGATGAGTCACACATACATTTGCATTACTTGAGTTGTCGGCTTGTGATTACTCTACTCTTGCTGACAGGAAGCTGAATTGGTGGACTGAATGCATTGACACACAGACCAAGTGTGGTGTAGTGGTTTGAATGCCAGTCTGGAATTCTGGACATCCAAGATTCCAATCCCTACCTGGCCATAGGGCAAGTCCAATTTTCTCAGCCTAACAGGAAAGCAATGGCACCCCTCCCCTGAATAAATCTTTCCAAGAAAACCCTGAGCTTGTTTTGCCTTAGAGTTGCCATAAGTCAGAAATCACATGAAGGCATACAACAACGGCAGCAGCAGCAAGAACAATGCATAGATGAACATATCAGGTGAGATGAGATAAAGCAACACTCAGGTTCTGTTTGTATTGTCTCAATCAGGTCATCACCAGGATGGGTGACAAATGCTTTTTTTTTTTTTTATGCAAGATCATGGATTACTGAATTCTCATCTTGTGGAATGGAATGCAACTTGAGTTTGGTGATTCCTAAGCCCTTTCTGCTGAACGACTGCATCCTGGAATGGGGATGTGAGGCAGGCAGTGATGCTTCTGCATGACATTGCTGCAGTCTCGCCCTTCTCCCATTGCCAGCTGATGTGATCATGGGGTAAATCATTGATGGAGATCATGTGATGCTCCTGTCCTTCCCAGCCATGTGAAAGGGCAGGAAGTGTGATAGAGGTGCTTCCTGTCCCAGTGCAGCATGGGAAAGAGTCTGGTTGCGCTGTGGGAGGAAGACACGTGTCCCTCACTCTCCCTTCTTCAGGGAGCCAGTTGGGTCTGGAGGAGAGAGTTCTCATCGTGCTCCCTTCCCACCAAAGGTGCTGCTGGGATCGCAACCAGAGGATGATGGGATCAAATAACTTGTGGAAATGGTCTTACATTCCTGAGGCTGTGTGTCGCATTTCTAAAAAGACATGAAATGTGTACATGTGACAAAAAAAAAATGGTTATAGCAGAATATGCACACTTGACTAATGCTCACAAGCACATTTTGGTTACTTGGTGAAGTGTATACTAAATGGATACATGTGAAACATGCTCATAAAAATGAACATATACTCCCAAAATATCAGAAAAATATCTACAAATGTGGGGGAAATAGGGGGGTCTCATTGTGATATGGACCCAAGTTAACAGAAATGTGTTGGTAGAAGAATGAGAATTGTGATCACTCATGTTGTTATTACAGGATGTTGGAGTCATCAAGTGAGGACTACATAAACGGCAGACTCCAGTCTCTTGTTTTACACAATACACGATCAGTTGTAACTGAAGCTGAGAGAGGCCTCTGTCAAAAAAGATTGTTGTATGATATGAATATTTATGAAATATTTATCTCTGGCTTTTGATTTGTGATGGCTTTCTCCCACATAGCATCCTGCTGTGCAATTTGCTTATTTGTGTAAGGAGGTAGTGGGTTATCACCAAATCATGTAATGTGGTAGGATATAAGAGAAAGAAAGTATTTGAGACCATGATTCAAATCCTTTGTGCAGGTTGAAGCCAAATGGGGACGTGATCAGATTTTTCCTGCTCCATATATCTCCACACCATTCACTTAATAGTTCTGCAAAGTCAGATTCAAAGGTCCAAAGGCAGAATCAAATCTCAAGCATCCTGTTTCCAAAAGTCATCATCTGAATGCTTTTAGGAAGCTAGCAACTTCTGAGGTTACACAGAAGGTTACCTGTTTTTATAATAATTTAGGTGGCAATACTTTACCAAATAATGCTGTCTTTATGTAGGGCTAAACTATCTGCTACATTAAATACTTAGAGTGTGCCTGAGCCTTAGTTCATTTCGCATTTTAGAGAAAGTATGTGCAGACCCAGTATAAACTGGAACCACAGTTTGTGTTTTTGTGTGTGTAGATGGATTGCCATAGGTATGCCTTCAAGTAATTTCTAACTTAAGGTGACCCTAAGGTGAACCTATCACATGGTTTTCTAGAGCTGTGTGATGTATCTATGGTTGCTCAGTGGGTTTCCATAGTTGAGTGGGGAATCAAACCCTGGTTTCCAGGATCCTAATCCAAGAGTCACACCACTACACCAGATAGATAGACAGACAGACAGACAGACAGATAGATAGATCTCCCATCTCCCATCTGCAACAGTTTTCAACTTGTAACATCACCCACCACACTGGAGATAAAAAGATAAAATTTCAATAGATTCTAATTGAATTCTTTTAAAATGGACTGCAGGTTGAGAGTGGATTTTGAAAAAGGCAGTTGCAGAAGAGAAGTTTAAGTCTTCTGTGCCTGCATGGAGGGGGCACAGTTTTTAATCCACATTGGGTCTGTGTGAGTTTATCCTCAAGAGCATGGGTACGATAGCCCAGGCCTCAGGGTTGAATTGGCCCTGCTGGGATCTAGGGATCTAACTTTTCATTGTTTCTTCTCAGGGGTAGCAGAAGTAATTTCAGCAATTTTCTTTCTGCTGTGAGATAGTCTTCAAAAACCATGCAGTTTTCAAAGGCTATAATATTGAAATAATATTTCAACACAGAAAGATGAATTCCTGTGCATAAAAATGTTGTTTTTCTGTACAGAAAATGTTGATTTCTATGCAGATCAACCATGTGGAAGGTTGGTTGTTCTTTTAGAGGTTTATCCAGACTTTATAGTTAATACACATCTGTTTTGCATGCAAACAATCTATTCAGTCTGGAATTTCACCTTTAAATAATATTCGGAAGGGGAGACTCTCTCCTGAGGCCCTGGAAAATTGCCGCTAGTCAGAGGCCCTTTCCTCACGACATTTTTCATGCAAAAGGGTGCCTGGAGCGTTGTGTGATTGTGAGAAGCAATCTGCACGACACACTCACAATTACGCAACGTTCCAGGGGCCGGCAGGGGCCAATTGCGCACCTTTTCATTTTCAACTAGAAGCCAAAAATGGTGCGTGATCACGCATTGCTCCGGGCCCCACGTGCACTTACCGGACATGCAGAGCCTCCGGAGCTGCACCAGTCGCACTTCCTGCCCCAGCGGAGCCTGGGAAGGTTCCAGGCTGCACTGCGGAAAGAAGAGGTGGGGCTCTCGCGTGAGCAGGCAGCTCATGCGGAGCTGAAGCAGCAGGGACGCGAGAGCCTGTTACCCTGATTTCTGGGGGTCCCATGAGGGACACCTAAGTGCGCTCCAAATTACAAAGTTGTGAATTAGTCAAAAGAGCACAAGCTAGTAATACGAGAGGCAGGGCAACAGAGCGAGATCTTTTACCCAATGTCTACGGGGTCAGGCCGAGTCAAGGAGCAATCAGAAGTAAATAATAATTGTTGTTTTTATTAAAATACAGCCAAACCAGTGTATGCAACACACTCACACAGAGAACTATAGAAATAAGAGGTTGGAGTGGGATAGAGGGATTTTTGGAGGAGGTTTTTGGTATGGGTAATACTACACCTGTCCTGAAGCCCGGGTAGTCTGAAGAAGTTGTTCATGGATATGAAGTTTCTCAGCACGTGGGACTGAGGAGAAGGTTCGCCAAGCACAGCGGCAGCAAGGCAGGATGGAAATTGGGAGCGATCCGAGGAAGCTCTCAAAGTCAGGGGTTCTTATAGGGGAAAATGTGGCCATAGCCTAGTCCGTACTTGGGGAAAAAAATGAGTTTCGGGCTGGAGACAAAGCCTCCGAAAGGTCAGAATTTTACATGATTGGGTTAAGTCTGAATTGTCAATAGAGTAGCCAGTATGCAAATGTGGAGTGCTTGACAGTTGAGTATTCAGCTAGTCAAGCTGCCTGCTCGGGGCAGGGAGTTCTTTGTAAGTAGCGTGCATACATAATGTGGTACTTGCCTTGAGGTCTCCTGAAGCAGCGGATCGGCTATTTCTGGCCTGCCTGTATTTGTGTGGAATATTACAGCGATTAGCAGCCGTGCCTGTCTACGAGCTTGTCCGGGGCCCCCGCAAGCACGTGGAGAGCAGAGGGGTATAGTAGGCCAAATTAGTGAGATCAAAATGATATCTAATATCCCACAAGTCCAGGCTATAAACTGCGATAAGCCTCTCTCCGGAGGCTGCTCGTTCTATACCCGCACCCCAGCACCAGAAGAAGGTAGGGTACAGAAAGGGCCAGAGTGGACAAAACCAGGCCAAACAGGCAGTCTTAACTAGCATGAAGCACCTTTCTACATTCGTCTATTCACTTAGGAACTTCACAATTCGAGACTAAGGTTGTGTTCGCTCTACACAATTATATCAGTTTCATACCAATTTAATTACCCTGCCTCTCTGCTATAGAATTCTGAGACTTACCATTTGTGAGATACTCATAATTTTCTACCAGATGCTGTAACTAATGTTGTAGTTCAAGGAAATCCACTAGATTCTATGTCTATCACCAGATGACAAATCCAGGATTCCATACAATGAGCCCATTGCAATTTAAGTGGAATCAAAGAGCTATATTTGTACAGGATACATCCTATGCTGTCTATAACAGCACGCAGGTTGACCATAGAACCTTCTTGAGAAGAAATGTCCAACTTCAGTTTCTGTAGCATGCTGGAAGTGTAACAGTTCTAGCCCGACCAAACCTGAAGTAACTGCTAGGATTCTAGCTTCTTGTCCTTACCTGGCCAACAGGTAGCTTTTTTGTCTGCTGGAATCTCATTCCTAGTCCAAGTCACTGACCGTAGGTATTTTGTATAAGATGGCACTTACTCACTGTGCTGCAAGAGCAAGGTCTTAGTTTCTTTTCTATCAGCATTTTCTTTTTCTTTTTTAAATGACTTCTTGTTTGCATGTGTCATCATTTCCTACCAACATGCAACATATTCCTCCTCCATTTATCATCTCAAGTGCTATGTGCTTATTTGCTGCTAAGTGTGCTGAGTGCTCTTAGCACCTTTTAAAAATATGGAGAAGTCACCATAAGAGCTTCATGTGTCTAGGAACCACTGTGTACCTAGCAGGATCGAATATCTGACTTAGAAGAAAGAACAGTCTGTATAGTTCTGTAGATGTATTGATTTTATGTGCTGTAACATTATAGCTGCTTGTTTTTGTTTTAAAGCTTCATGCTCATATTAGTCTACACTGTGGCTGAAAGCTCCAGAAAATCTGTAAATAAAAGGAAATGCAATTTAAAGGTGGATGGTCAGAGAGACCAGAGTGTTTAGAAGGAAGCCCCTCCATTTTTTACTTACAACTTATGGTTACTAGAAGCCATGTTCCTACACCAGAATGTTTATTTGTACCAACTTTAATTTGGTATTTTCTTGCATAATCTTGAAAAATAAACTAAAATAACTCACAGGAAAATCAGAATGCACAACTCAGCCAGTAAACTTGCATATAGAGAGATGAAAATCAGCATTTCATTACTTATTTAGTTATTCAATTATTTAAATATCTTTAACCAGAAAAATTCATTAAGATGCAATATCTCATGTACAATGATGGCCTAGGGACGGGAGATGGATTAAAAAATGTAAATACTATTGGGTCTAATATGCGTACCATTAACACAAATAATAAATTAATATAAAACTTTCTGATGGAACAAACTTGGCTTTAACTCTTTAAATATATGGTTAAAATAGCTAACATGGGAATGGGTGATAGACTCTTATTGTTGATAGATGGGGTAAACAAGTATGTCTCAAAAGAGACTAAATGTCAGCAAAATAATTGCCTAGCAGTACTTTATATCAATTAATTCATTTGTGTTTAATTAAAAGGAATCATAACAATTGGCTGCTTTATAAAAGCCCCTTAGCTCTTTAGCAGTTGTTTTCCCCCCATCATGCTTTTTTCTTTGCTTCCATTTTTAGAATTTATTGTGAACTGGCAATTGTTAGCCATTCTTGAATAATTCAACCAGCTTCTGCCTTTCAAGATGCAGTTGAGCAGGAACCCCTTATAATTCTAATCTGTTTAATGGGAAAGGAATGGATACATTTAGGGTGAAGACAGATGTGGGCCATTTCCTCACCTTAGTCCTGGTGTCATCCCAGCAGTGCCTTTTCTAGGGTGGGAATGTATCCCCAAATCTCCCCTCTGCACCCAGCTGGCTGTCTGCAGATGAGAAGCACAAGTGACACGCATCTTCCTTCCGCACTGCATCCGGCCTCTTTCCTATGCTACACTGGGGAAAGAAGCACCTACATCATGCTTCTACCCACTCTGCATGGCTGCCAGTGATGGGACAGTCATGATCGTGGGCCATTAACTGATTTTTGCTGTTAATGGAATGTCCTGTGATCACAATGGGTGGGGATGTCTTGGTAGTGTGACCATGACAATGTCGTTTGAGAGCATGACTTGTGGACCACTGCCAACATATCCCCATTGTGGGACAGTGATGCCATGTGGAAATGGATGTCATCTGTGTAAATACAGCTGAAATGGCTGGACATGTATCTGTGGCATTATTTCCAGGTTAGCAAATGTGTCCTCAGCATACTCACACTATGCCCTCCAGCATTTTACAAATGAAAAGAAAGATATGCATGGCCAAGTGATGTAAAATTGGTGTCAAGTCAGAAAAAGTTACAAATGAAGAAGCATGTACTGGAGAGGCTGCAGCAGTTTGCTTTTGCCTGAAACTACTGGGGAGGCCAAGATTCCATCCCTCCCCTCCTTTTTCCCTTGTTGAGTTAATAGAATGCAATCTATTCTTGCACTTTAAACTCAGTTTGTAGCAACTGAAGTAAGGTGAGGACAAAGGGGGAAAGTGGGAGGAGGACAGCAAAACTAGGGCATTTTAAAATCAGGGGGGAAATGGAATGCAGAGGATAAATTGGGACTGTTCCGCCAAATCAGAACTGTTGGAGGTTATGTTTTGCAATACTTTAATGCCCTCTTTACAATCACAGTGTGTCTACATTCAAACACACCAACCTACGCACTTCTATGTAATTTTTGTTTTTGTCAGTTATTTTTAAAATGGGGCCAGTGTTTTAGTATTAGAGAAGACCAAGGAGGATACAACATCCAGCCTCAGTCTGGAAGTGTTGTCATAAAAGGGAATCTATCAGTGATAGCATTAACAAAATCCCCAACTCATTCTCACTGCATGCTATTGGGAAAGGGAAATAATATGTTGGCTGGAATCCTGTTAGTTAGTCCCAACATCTGGTGAATAGTGAATCATAGGCAAGTGCAGCTGATCCAATGCTTCTATTTTATTCACGAATAACAACAGGATTTAACCCATTATGTCACTCATTAGTATAACATTACTTTATTCATTTTGGGGACTGGGGCTGGGAATGTTTCCTCTTACCTTAATGGTCTATGATGTGATAAGAGGTGTCTGTATTATATTTCTTACACTTTTAAACACAGTCTTGTGTTACAGAACATCACAGGAACCTGTCAGTTGTTTCTTTCCAATACAAACTGATCAGTGAAGAATAATGCAACACGTGGAATACAGCTGGCTACAAGGATTTCCCAGAGGGGCAAAGCGATCCAACATTCCCAGAAAATTCCTTCTCCAAAAGCCCATTTTTATGTGGTCAGAATGGCACCACCTAAGAACCAGATGAAAGTATGATTGTGCATTGCAAAAGAAACTGCAAACAATAATTGGGAAGAAGCTTAACACCAGCCTCCAAATAACCATCTGAGGACTGATCGTAGAATAAACCAGTTAGGAATATTTGGATAAAGGTAAAAGGAGAAAGAAATAAAAACAACATTGTGGTAGGAGTTTATTATAGGCCACCAGACCAAGATGAGGTGGTGGATGATGCTTTTCAGAAACCAATCTTGGAAAAATCCAAGATGCGAGAACTGGTTGTTATGGGAAACTCCAATTATCCTGATATCTGCTGGGAGACTCAGTCTGCTAAGCATAAGCTCTCCAACAAATTCCTGATGTGTTTTGAAGATAATTTCCTCTTTCGAAAGGTGGAGGAAGGAACACGAGTGTCAGCAATTCTGGACTTGATCCTCATCAACAGGGAAAAGTTGTTCACTGGAATAAAAGCAGCTGGTACTTTAGAAGAAAGTGACCAGGTAATGCTAGAATTCATTATTTTGGGACAAACCAAAGAACAGTATAATCAAAGACAAACCTTGGATTTCAGGAAAAACTTATTTTGTCAAGCTCAGGAAAATAATGGGTAGAATCCCATTGCTAGAGATGCTAAAGGAAAAAGATACCCAACACAGGTGAGATTTCATGAAGAACAAGTCGCTAAAAGCACAATCCCAAACAATTCCATGGAAGAAATAAAATGGGATACATCTGAAAAAGCCAATGTGGCTGCACAATACACTTGAGGAGGTAGTGAAAAGAGAAAGAAAAGCTTGTGTGGAAGGAGGAACAGATCACTAAGAAAGAATACAGATGTATAGCCTAAGCTTGCTGCTTTTGTGACAACTGTGACACTATTGCCCTGATAGTGACTCCCCCACTCCACCTACTTTACCAGGCATCAAATGCATGAGGAAAAGAAGGTCCATTCCACCAGCAATTGGAGCATGGGTGAATGGCATTTCTATCAGGGTTTTTTTTGGTGGGGGGAGGGAGGGGAGGTTCAGGCCAGGAGAGGCTAAGGAAGCTTAACTAAGTAGCTGATGTAGAATACTGGTCCTTATGTTTTGGGAGCAAGCAAAACCTTTCTGAACACCAGGATGAATACCACTTAACCAACAAAACACTATATTGGGTTTTAACTGGATTTGTTTGCTTTCATCCAGTCCATTACCTTACCCACTCACTGGTTCAAAGCATTGACAGTCTCTCACTTGTGCTGCATAACGTGAAGAGGTAAAGCTGGGAGTCAAATATTCAGGAACAAAGAAAGGGATTGAACTAGGGACACCATTATTATACATCTCCTCAGGGCTTCACGGTTCACAGTATAGGGGTGCCCTCCCTTCTCAACCCCTGTCCCAGGCCTAAGAACTTTAAGCAGGTGATTAAAGTTGTGCCCAAAGGTGGTCCAGATATTTCCCATAGTTCTTGGACCCCTGGGCTGCAAGATGTGGAAACCACCATGATTATAGAGGGGCCTACAAGTGCTTAACCAACTCTGCCCCACACAGACCACTCACAAGGCTCTTTCACACTATGCATGTGAACATGACATCATTCCTCGTTCTCCTATCCCACAAATGTGTACTTAATGTCAGAGGAGCCCACTGTGTAGCTGTCCTTGTGCATATATAGAATCTTCCATTTACAGTTGCATTAAATATATATTTATATTTTTTTCATTGATACAAAGTCATGCTGCCAGATTTTCAAAACAGCAGTAAGAGAAAGTTAAAATTCATGGCATTCATGGTTGACAATCAGGAAGCAGCTAAGAACAAGTATTGATTTCAGTTAACATAGTCATGAATTTCTCTGTAAAATTAACATATTGTCCTTATTAACAAATTACATGATGCACACATTTCTGTCTTTATGAAGAGCTCATGCAAGAGTTTTTGGCATCTCATTCAGTCTATATAAAAGGAAAAGTTTTCCAATAATCAGCTAGGGGAAACTTCTATAAGGGTCACGTGCCAGCAGAGGCAGATCCAGGGTGGGGCAACTGGGGTGTGTGCCCTGGGTGTCAATGCCTGGGGGCTGCACTCCTGCCTGCTGCCAATCCCCATGCCTCCCGCTGCCTCCCCTCACGCAGCCGCTCCTCCCCCGCATGCCACTGCCTCACCCTCTCATTCTGTCACCCCTCCTCACGTGCTATCATCCCTCCCCCACCTGCCGTCACCCCTCCTCTGTGCGCCATCACCCCTTCCACACATGCTGTCGCCTTGCCCCCACCCCTCCCTTTTGCACCCCAAGCTATGCCACTGACCCCACACCCGCTGCCCCCCACTCGCTGCCACTCCTCTGCACCTGCTGTCCCCGGGGGCCTTCCTGACTCTGTGCAG
This sequence comes from Ctenosaura bakeri, assembly GCA_948474755.1. NCBI lineage: Eukaryota > Metazoa > Chordata > Lepidosauria > Squamata > Iguanidae > Ctenosaura > Ctenosaura bakeri. The sequence continues at coordinate 461,840 of CAOLHI010001549.1, forward strand.
CAGCAGCACTTCGGGGTGCAACTTCTACGCTTGCCCTAGGTGCTGCTGGGCCTAGGTACGTCACTGCCTGCCAGCTCTATAAAGGACAAACTTTCTGGCCTTCAATTAAGGACACGTGGCAACCCCAGTGCACTGTCCACTGAGTATTGTTTAGATAGGTTTCTTTTAAGGATATATTTTCTCTTAATTCCCTTGTGGGATCAGCCTTACAAAGCATTTCTAAAATTGTGTCCAATACGTTGTTAGCTGTATTTGGCTTTTAACTGAATCTATCCATGATTCTTTTCCAAGATTTTACTATATATTAAATTACTTAATCATCTGGGATTATTTTATACAGTTTATCTGATGGATTTCAAATGTTCGTTGAGATGACTAAATGCCGTTCTTTTCATATGGCTTATTGGTAGTTACAAGGAGATAAAATAGGTTTGGATAATAGGGTCGACTTCCAATGAAATGCATGAAGCAGCAACAGGTCAAAGAAGTAGTGCAGTGTATTCTCTATATTTTCATGACAAATTCTATCTGTATTGCTGTATAAGTAAATCCACAATAAAAGTGAATAAATGTACTGTGTGCATAGATACAGTTGGAAAAATAATGGCATAAAACAAAGAAGGAGGCAGGAGTTCCCCCACAAAAAATCTGCAGTGGAAAATCCATATACATAACATTAACATTTAACACATCCAACAAAATTTAACAGAGTTCCATGGATTCCGCTGTGATTAATGCTTATCATCAGTACAATGCAGGCTGACAAAATCATGATCAGTGCATAGGCAAAAATGAAACTTGATGCTGCTGCATATGGAGGTTGTGTTGGGTCATTCCTGTTTTCTATTTCCTTCTAGATTTATTTTGTACGGAGCTTTGTAGTTCATTCCTTTATGCCGTTAGCCTGAACATTTCCATAAAGACATTTCAGAGCAAATAGCTCAGTATTAACTATACTTTTTTTCTATTTACATTTTGATAGTTGGACATTTTGGTAAACATTGATATTCCAGTTAACTATTGCACTTTTATTACAGCCCAGCACAAGACTTCTGCTAAGCAAGAAGGCTGCCTTCTTCCTTCCCTCCTCCCCCTTTTGTCTTCAGCACATTTGGCTCTGTCACACTAGTTTACATGAAATGCTATTTCCTGAGCACTGACCTTTTCGACACTTATGTAGACTCAGCATCTTAATTGCTGTTGGTGTGAATCATCTAAAGCTGGTGCATAATTTTTCCAGACGTTTATAGGAAATCTACGCTAGACATTTGCTCTGAGTAACAAAAATACAGAAATCTATAAATCCCATAAAATTTACCGCTTCTTTATTTGAGACATAATTATATATATTTTTAACAACATACTTTTCTCCCTCTAGGCTTTCATTCTGATGGTAATTCTTAAGAAAAATGAGCATGAGAAAACAATACCATGAATCCTTATCTTGGAGCCTAACCAGCTTTCATAAAGTCCACACCTCTACTGCTAGTCTGACTTCCCAAACATTACACTGGAAAATACTTTCTCTATGGGATGAACCCAGTCCAAAAATTATATTTCTTGCGCATTGACATTTTGGAAAGTAACTATATGTAGGGTCCTCATCTTAAATGCTGTTAGCGTGAATCATCCAATGCTGGTTCATAATCTTTGCAATATATTTATAGCAGATGATTGCTCTACAGTGTTCTAAATTTCCTGCTTATGATGCAATGGCAAAAGTCATTAAACATTAGCAGTAATAGTATTTTCACTGTAATAAAGTGTTAATTACTTCCACATGTTAATAGAGTTGGGGGAGGGGAGGAGGGGAAGATTTTTGCTATTGTTACAGTGCCTAAAATAATTTCCATGTGATAATTTTCCAGGATATCAAAAACTGAATAATTATGCACTAATTAAGAAAGTAGAGCCTGCTCTGGAGTTAAGACTGCATTAATTTTAATGTTTTTACAGTCCTTTAATTGGGGAAAGGGCTGTAAATTGAGAGCTGACGCACTCTCCCACCATAAGCAGGCCTGCCTTTGCAATCTGCCTCCTATATACCGCAACCCAAGGTCAACACAAGTTTGCAAAATCCCTCTGCTCTTCATACGAAATGTATTGGTGGTGAAGCGTGCATCTATCACTCTGACAAGCATTTAACTCTCCAAGAGCACATGCTCTCACTTCTTAAATTATTAATTGCATTAAATACATTTTCATATCGCAGACTGTTTGCTACAAACTGTTCCCTGGTAGGGAGACGCAGTCCCCCCACAGTATGATATGGCTCGCCTTCTGTTCTTTCAGTGCCGAAGTGCTAGGTAGCAGGGAGCTTATGCTTCAAGGGACTGTGAATGAAATAAGGCACAGAGCTGGAACAAATAACCAGAAGTCACCTTAGAGAAGCATTGGCCCCACATTTTCTGCCAGTGTGTGTGTGTGTGTGTGTGTGTGGAAGGATAGCATACAACACTCCTTTATATATACATAGTCATTGTTGTTGGTTTGGTGCTTTTCTATTTATCAGCCTGGAACAATTTCTTCACATCTCCCATTAACATCAGGATAAACATTATCTCTCCCCAATCTGCTCCATTAGAATTGGTGGCTCATTCCATTTGAAAATGGAATGCTGCAACAAAATGGCAAGATCCAGCAAATGGATTATCTTCCTCTCTCAGCCCTGCACTTAAATATATTGCATGGAATAGTCTGATGAATGATGCCTAAAACATGGATGTACACAATAAAAATAAATATGTGGCAATAATAATGCAAAGCACTACATAACAATATAAGAACAGTATAGCATCTAAGAACATAGTAAAACAACCTGCAGAACTGAAACAAGCACCAAGAAGCACAAAGGATGTAAATGCTCAGTGCCAAAATGGCTTCAAAATAGACCTGCGGCTAGCCATTCTGGAGACAGCATTCCACCATCAGTAATCCTATGCTCATAGGCCATAATCATGGGGGTTTAATCTCCAGACATAATCCAGGACTTGATGTGCTTGTAACCTAAATGCAAATGATTTCTTGCCTGTAGGTTCCATCTGTATGGCCATTCCTCTTTGAAGAGGCTACTAGCATGCAGGTGTGTTCTTTGGACTATCTTGATCTATGTTTATGTGATAGTTTATCTATCTCATTCAAACAATAGCCCTCTTCAGAATTTGAAAAGCGCTGGGGCTGTCCCTTCAAATTTTGATCCCAGGACTATCAGAAACCTTCATGAATTCATTGTGAGGGTTTGGTGGGGAATTTTAAGCACAGCCAGCTGAACACAATTAGAATTCTCAAAGTGAGGAGCCCTCTAAATTGTTTCATTTAGAATCAATTCATATGTAATCTCCATCCAGTCCTTCATACAGAATGCAAAAATACTGAGAGAAGAAGGGTGGAAGATGGAAGGGTGGTACACAAAGACCGAGACTAGAGATGGTGACAAAGTATGAAGTTGAGAGTATAAGAGCATTTTAAGAGCCTTGGTGGTGCAGTGGTTGAATGCCAGTATTGCAGCTACAAGGTTGTGAGTTCGATCCTGCCAGGCTCCAGGTTGACTCAGCCTTCCAGCCTTCTGTAGGTTGGTAAAATGAGTACCCAGCTTGTTGGGGGCAATTAGCTAACACATTGTAAACCACTTAGAGAGCACTTAGCTGATAGGTGGTATAGAAATACACATGCTATTACTATGGCTATTTTAGCCTGTGAAGGATGAGAATGGATGCCATGATGAGTTGTGCAAGAGTTGACAGTAGAAGGGACATGGTGGTGCATGAAAGCTCAAAATGGAGGAAGAGGTGTGATGCACATGGAGACATTGCCAGTAGGGCTTGAGTGCACAGCCTCATGTCTTCCACACAGTTTGCAACCTTGTGAGTTTGGCTGGGCACTTGCATAAGGCTAATGACAACTCATGATTAAGAACTGAATTGAGTTTTATTGTTCCTTCTCTGTAGAAGTTTAAACCAATCAGGTACAAAATATTTACAGTGCCCTCCTTTTTAAAAATCATAATATGTAATCCTGATGAAAATTAAAGCTTCAGACATTATTTGTATTCTATTAAAATGTTTTACATTCACATTTTAGCTACTTTGTACAGAAAAATATTAGGATCCCTACAATCTCTATTCATTCAGGGTTTTATGGGATCCATGCATGACCCAGGCAAGCCTGTTCTTATAGCTTTTACTTTTCTATTATCAGTATCTGCTTACAACTTCCCATTCGCAGAAGAACTTGCTTTAACATCGTGTTGGTGGCTTGGGCAGACTCTAGTTCTGAATAACTAAGCCTTTTTAAAATCCCCTTGAAATTTCAGTTTCATGCATCACTGGATACCTGTATTATAATGGCATTACTGTAGTTCAGATTAACTTGCTGAATCAAGTCAAAGATCCACTCAGAAGTATCTTTATAGTATAGGTCACCAACGGTTTCTTCAATAACTTCTCCACAAGAAAGACAGATATTATACCATGCATTTAAAAAATGTTTCAGAGAATGATCAGTTTCAAGGCTGATTGTAAGCTGAATCCTTATGCAGTGTGGCATTCTGCATGCAAAAGAAATGTGGACTTCAGGGGAAAGGATAAGGGAACTAACTTTTGAGTTATACTTTCATGTATTACAACTACTGATCTGCATGAAACTGGTTTATTATTATTATTATTAGTAGTAGTAGTATCATCATCATCATCAACATCATCATTTTGGGGGCATGGATAGGCACCGTCACTAAGTAGGTGCAGTTACTAAAAGGCTGCACAAGAAACAGCTCCAGCTGGCAAATGTTTGAATCAGACAATCTGCTTTCAGAGCTCCTTCTCATCAATCAGTTCAAATCTGTTTTCTCTTTCAGAAGCCTATTAGAATAACTACTACTAATAATCTATTGACTACAGACTACAGACTTATGGCTAATTTTGTTTTATTGTTTGTGAGCTACCTTGGGTACCACATAGGGAGAAAGGTGGCATCTAAATGCAATGAATGAATGAATGAATAACATGTTTGCACCTTTATCATAAGCATATGAGGGATGGAGGAAAGGTGCCAGCTCTACAGTTATCAGAAAAATTAGTTGACCAATAATGCATCTCATAAAGGTCACCTTGGCCATGTGCCTGGCATAATACCACTGATTGGAAGGGGAGAGAGCTTAGCATTACAGCTAAGGAATGAAGCAGACACTCTGGGCTGAATCAAACTGATGGTGGAGGATGCATATTGCATTTGTTTGTCGTCCATCTAAAATTGCTTAGAGGCACTGTGGAAATCCCCATTTCCAGTCCCTCTTCATGTTTTCCCTCTTCACAGTTATACAGTTTTATTAAGAATACTTTGTGGTGAAGCCAAGATCCATTATGGGGGCTTCCCTTCCCTTAGAAATTTATGTTGTTGTTGTTGTTGTTGTTGTTGTTGGGTACCTTTAGGTAGACTTCAGCTTATGACAGTTGTGTCCTAGGAATTTCTTGGCAGGATTTATTCAAGGTATAGTTTGCCATTGCCTTCCCTGAGCTGAAGGAACATGACTTGCCTAGTATTATACAGTGAGTTTCCTTGGCTAGCTAGCAAATGGTGGTTTGCTGGAGTCTTGGTCAAATCATATTGTCTTTCTTTGGAAATGCATACAGGTGATTATGTCTTAGCATTACAGCTTATGTTTCTCTATGGCACAGCAGCTAACACAGAGACATATCATATAGTGGTGTGAGTGCAGGACTATGACTCTGAAGATCAGGGTTCAAATTCCTGCTTGACCATGAAAACTCACTGGGTGGCCTTTGGCAAGTTGGTCTCAGAGGAAGGCAAGAACAAGCCCTCTCTGAACAAACTGTGCCAAGTAAAACCCATGATAGGTTTGCTTTAGGGTTACCATAAATCAGGAATGACTTGACAACAGCTGCTGAAAGACCCATTGTGGCTTCAGTGCTGATGGATCCTGTTTTCTTCTGGTACCTGGTGATGCCATTATTATGGGAATCCTTCTGGAGCTGTGCAAATGCCCAGGTCTGAGTGGAGACTGGCATCTTTATTTTCCCATAATACAAAAGCCAAAGGAGCCACAGTTGTTTTGCCACCTTCCTTTTTAGTTCAAGTTTCACATCAGGCGGCAGTAACACTTGTGAACTAGACATTGGAGATGAACATGTGGCACTTACCACTTCAGGAATAATGAGGGTCTGGTCTATATATGTCCCAGCCAAACTAGGTTACACAACACATTGCCTCACAGGTTCCCACTTCCCTTAGGCTGAATTTCCAGAAGTGATTTACTGCTGGAATTTTATAAAGTCTCTACTCATATTCTAGAAACCATCAGAAATGCAGGCCTCCTAGTGCTCCTTCAGAGATAAATCATTCTTTCTGAAGAGTAAAGCCTCTGACTGACTAGTGGGTGAGTGAAACTGGACTAACGTTCATGGAATACTAGAAAAGAAACAACCTATTCTTGACCGGATTTGGTAAGCAGCTGCAAAGTTATTTATAATTTCTTGGTACCAGTTTGCTGTGTGAAAGGCCTGCCTGTTTTGTTTGCTACAACTGTAAATTGTGCAGATTTCCTAGTATAAAAAAGCACCGTATAGGCCACTGTGATAAATCATTCTTAACTTCTCACCAGTCTTCTAGTATCAATCTTTATGCAGATTGCTAAAAAAAGAACAGCTGTAATCATATAAATACTAAGGATCACATACAGAGCCATTTTGAACGTGCAGGTTCATAAATTATAGCCTTCATTGTCTAGAATCACTTGTTACTCTTCTGTGGCTGATCATGCTGGACCCACCTGATCTATAAACAGCACCAATGTGTTCAGAAGTTGGACTAGCAGCATGTTCAGTTGAGAGCAATCCTTTACCATAGCAAATTATAAAACCATAAGAGCTTCAGGACAGGGCTCATGTGATATTTCTCAGAATAGCTTATCACATAGGCCCTTTTCGCATGACATTTCCGATGCAAAAGGCCCCCTTGAGCGTCGCGTAAATGTGAGGAGCAGTCCACATGGTGCATTCACATTTGTGCGACGCTCAAGGGCTTGACGCAGACTGCACATGCATTTTTTCATTTTCAGCTTGAAGCTGAAAATGCTGCGTGGTCGCATGTCGCTCCAGGGCCCCGCGTGCACTTACCTGGTGTGCGGAGCTTCGGGAACCGGGCCAGTCACACTTCCTGTCCAGTGCAGGTTGGGAAAGGTCCCAGGAAGCAGGTGGGGAGCCAATGGGACTGGGACACGAGAGCCTCTCACTGGAGGCTACTTGCGCGAGCCCCGTATCCCAGCTCCACGAAAGGGTAAGATGCAAAAAGGTAGATAGTTAAAAGCATTGTAATGTGGATTGTACCCATTTTGTTTTGGGACGACTATTACTATTGAATGTGTTACTTAAGGTCAGATTTGAGATTTTGGCAAATGTTCCCCAATAATTGTGTATTGCAGAGAATGTATGAAGGTCTGGTAGTATATAAGGAATGCAAAACATCACTGATCCTGTCACTTCCAACCAGGCCTGAGTACATGAAGAAGTGGTAAGTAGGTCCCCCTGATGCAACTGGATGCTCCCTCCTCCTGCTGTTGAAGCCATGTTCTTATCATGACATGGTGAATACTTTTATTAAAATGAAGATAAAGGAGATGGCATTGTCTCTTTCCAAAAGATTGGCTCATAATTCTCATAGATATATAATTAGTAACAAGGTCTCTTATCTCGCACCTGCTTCTAGCATTACTGCTATTGGGTATGTGTTTGCTCTCCTCTCAACAAAAATGGAGAGTAGGTCTTGCCATGAGGTGTTCTTTTGGTCAGCAAGGAATGAAGCAGACACTCTGGGCTGAATCAAACTGATGGTGGAGGATGCATATTGCATTTGTTTGTCGTCCATCTAAAATTGCTTAGAGGCACTGTGGAAATCCCCATTTCCAGTCCCTCTTCATGTTTTCCCTCTTCACAGTTATACAGTTTTATTAAGAATACTTTGTGGTGAAGCCAAGATCCATTATGGGGGCTTCCCTTCCCTTAGAAATTTATGTTGTTGTTGTTGTTGTTGTTGTTGTTGGGTACCTTTAGGTAGACTTCAGCTTATGACAGTTGTGTCCTAGGAATTTCTTGGCAGGATTTATTCAAGGTATAGTTTGCCATTGCCTTCCCTGAGCTGAAGGAACATGACTTGCCTAGTATTATACAGTGAGTTTCCTTGGCTAGCTAGCAAATGGTGGTTTGCTGGAGTCTTGGTCAAATCATATTGTCTTTCTTTGGAAATGCATACAGGTGATTATGTCTTCCAGTTTGGGCCCTTCTCAAAAAAAAAAAAAAAAAGATAAGGTGATCCTTCTCTATCTGTAACTAAAAATTTCAGAATCTCTCTCCATTTTAATCTTAATTAGATACATTCAGCTGGAGATTGGACTTGGTTTATTTTATTTTCCTATCCTAGAGATTGGCTGTACTCGACTTTTATAGATGACTTGGTATATACTACCACAGTTTGAATGAAGATAAAGGAAGCAGTGGAAATGGAGGTTATCCTTCATGGGTAGCCTAAACAGGTATGTCTTGTAGTCTGTTCTATTTTACAAGCTTTAATGTATAGGCTTATGTATATGTATAGGCTCCAATTCGTTACAAAATTATTAGCATGCACAATGTTTTATGATGCCACCAATGATGTCCACCTTAGAATGTCTACAGTTGTCCTTAATTGGAAATAGTCAATAACTGCTAGTTATGACAGCTCTATTCTACACTCAGGAGCCAAATTGGAAGTAAATAATACTATTTTACTGTCTTATGTTTTTGCTATGCTATCCTGGAACTTATACATTTGTGAAGTTCTCAGAAGTTCCTGCTAGAGATGCCACTCAACATTTTAATCTACAGCATTAGAGCTCTCTCTGTCAGACAATTCTAAGCATCTCATTAAATTATACACCCCATAATTCCATAGGATGGAGCTATGCCATTTAAAGTGGTATCAAAGTGCTACAACTTGTGTAGTGTGTATACTCCCCTGGAGAGGTATGATGACGTCTGTTCTTTTCCACTGTAGACCTTTATTCAAGTCTGGAACCTGGGACCTGTCAGGTTAAGTTCCAATAGATCAGAGAGCAGCTAGTGGGAGCCAATAGTTGAAAATATATTTGTCCTGCTTGAAAACAAGACAAAAATGGACTTATCTAAGCAAACAACCAGTGTACTTGGATGGAAAAAAGAGACAAAGTTAACAAAGACAAATGACATATAAACTAGCACAGAATTTTTTTTTCTCCATCCAACCTTTTTTCTTCTTTTTCCTTTGCTCCAGTTTCTGTATTGGCATTGCATTAATTAGAAATTTAGGTAAATGACATAAGTGCCCTAATTTTTTATTTCTGCCAGGAGAACAATTAGGCCATTAGAAGTAACAAATGGCCTGGACGCATGTTGCCTGTTGAAAATTTCAAGCTGCATTATTTCTGACAAGAAAAAACAAAACAAATAATAGTTGTTTTGGCCAATTTCTACCATAAGTGATGTCAGCTTTAGCAGATGCAGCATACTGCTGGCTTTTTTTCTCTGTTGTCATGCCTCATTAAAGTATGCTGACTCTTGTGGATTCACATTTCCTTTAGGTAAATAGTTATTTACATGAACTGCGACATTTTTCTTTGGTGACAATTTCTAATTGTTCAGGCAACCTAGGGTGATGTATTAACCACTCTGAATAAAGCCTCACCTGCAAAACAAATTACTTTAAATTAACTATCCTTTTCACAAGGAAGGCAAAATTTCAAAATGGACAAATTAGGCCTTTCTTAACCACATATGGTAAGTGTTTTAAACATGTCCCCATTGGTACTCACTCCAGAGAACAGCTCTTCATGATGGAGTGGAAGACTTTTTGCTCATTTGGGGGTCTTTTCAATGCCAGCATTTGCCAGTATTGTACTGAGAGAGGCTAAGTCTCTGGCTAGTCACTGAGCTCATTTATCCAGGAGTTCCAGACTCTCCGCCTTTCATTTAACCCCTTCACTGCAGTCAATATCAAACAAAGCATTCTTGGAAAATCTCACTAGATTTGACATGAACTTCATGGCTCCCTGGGTTAGATTTCTCATTTCTACCCCAAGATTATGTGATACTAAATCTGACTCGAGCTCCAATATGGCTCAGTTGAAACACCACCACATAAGATGAAGGGAAAATAGATCAAGGTAAATATGGCTGATATGAGATTGCAGGGGGAAAAGCAAAAGCAGCACTAAAAACAGATGAACAAAAAAGTTGAATCCTCAAAGAGTGGTGGTAGGATAAAAATGGAAGGTGAAAATTGAAACATTATTTTTCTGTTGTTATTCACTCTAGCACACACACACATTTCAATTAGATATATCAAATACCCAACATGATTTAGATACAGGAGAGTTGCCAGGTATCAGGTCACCAACTGAAGTCTTCAGAAACTGCTGTGCTCCTCTGCATCTGCAGGTGGGGAGACAAATCTCAGGATGAGCAGAAATGCAGAAGGAAAAATATGACATGGGGATGCTGATCCAGGTTGTAAGCTTGGAGGATGCACATCTTCTCCTAAAATCAACCAAAAGATGCTATATACCAATTAGATTTGTTTCTAAGTTATGTTTAATTATTTTCCAGTAAGAAATTATTGTGTATCTGACGACCATATTTTTGAGAACTCTAAAATTAGTATGTTTCTGTTAGTAGAAGTAGAAGCCTATTTAGGACTAGACCCTCTGACCATCTCTACACTGTAGCTAATAATTGTTTAGGACATAGTGCCAGAAATTCACTCTGTCTCAGCCTCTAACACACACAGACACACCACACGCACATGCATTTAGCAATTATTACATGCTTGCCTATTCATTATTACTTCAAAAGGTCCTGCCCTTAATCTCAGGTTTTGGTTCTGAAATCTTAAGAAATGAGCAGTTGGCAACTCTATTACCCTACATACCCTCTTCTACAGGAACAAACATATGGCACATCAGAGTACTTCTTTAGAGCCAGTTCATCATCTGTGTGATGATGAAACTGAGATCCAAGGAGACCTGAGGCATAAGAACAGTGCTCCACTGCACAGTAAGCAGCAGGCATGGATCAACTCACAGAAGTATTCCTCAAATTCCTCTAGCAGTACAATAAAACTCAGGTGGTTCATATAACACTACAGGTTCGAGATCACTTGGGACATCTTTGCTGATGTCAGATATTCCTCTGGGTTTGGGTGCATGCAGGATAAGTTGGAAACAAATACAGTTCGTGAGACTGTACATCATCATTACAGATCCAGGTTGAGTGTGTGTTGTCAGCTACCAGTTTCCTGACTTTGTGCCACATCAGGAGGGTTCATTAAGTTATAAACACACAAGTGGCATGGTTTGCTTATGATATCCCAGTTATTTAGGGTGGTGAAGTCTAAAGAGGGAGGAAGTTTCATAATTCTTGCAGAATGTCTGAAAGGTGAGATTTAATGCTGACTAATGGAAATTAATACAGATGGGGGGACAGCATTGTACAGTGTTGGATAGCAGGATAGCTATTCCTGTTTGACAGAGAAATCAGAGTCAGGGTGTCTGCCCCCCCCCTTCATTACATCAGCCAAGCGTGCCAGAACCAACTGAAACCTTGCAAAACGTTAAGAGGTTATTAGAAGAGGGTTGGGAAGGATATATACAGAAACAGTTGTCAGCCTACATTTCTTTCCATTTCATCTTTTGTGCATAAAGTCAAAGGAAAGTTAGTGTATCTCCCTCCCCAACATTTCTGTCTTCATCTATGCTGCTTTTTATTGCTTTTTGGTCAGCTTCAGCATTCCTTTATCTAATGTCAGTATGTTAGTACATTGGAACAAATTAGACTATGTAGAATAATTGGAATATTCATTTGGAATGAGTTGTGCTTCAATAGAATCAGATGTGGTGCAGCTATTGTAAAAGCATCAAACTAGATTAGACTTTTTTTTCTCTGTTTGTAAGGGAACAATTTAATTAGCACTTCTTTGGTGCTAATATTTACAGTACAAGACTAATGCAAATAGGGTGATCAGTAAAATGGGTGTAGCTCTTAACACATGCTCTTACTTTATGTTTAATTACGTTGATTAGTTTTAAACCCCCAGTTTGGCATCACCTTGCCTGTCTTAATGTGTTGTGCTTGAAGCCATGTGGAGAAATGACCTCAATATAATAGTGGCAAATCTCATTTGGTTACCTTTAGCTAATTAAAATATACACAGTACCATTGTGCCATTATTCATATTCTCTGTTTTCAACCCCAGTACACACACTGTGCTGTAAACCAAACTTTATTGTAAGGGTGATGTCTGTCAGTGCCTGGTGAGTCTCAAGCAATTCCTGTAATTAGGAGAGGTGTTTATTTCATTGCTCGGTTATAATAATGACTGCTCTGATAATCAGTATAAAATATTGGGACTGCTTAAGTCCTTATTTGGTGCTAACTTTATTAAGCGACCATATATATATATATATATATATATATATATATATGAGAAAGTGTGTGTGTATATGTGTATGTGTGTATGCATGCACATTTGTGTATTATATGGCAGAGGGTGGGAGAGAAAGGCAATATATATGGTACACTTTAATTTACACAAATTGCCTGAGGCTGTCTAATGTGTAGATAATCAGAACATGGGATAAAGAGGGTGTTGTTTACACAGACTTATATTACTACTAGGCTACAGGAGGAGAAGTCATACTGCAAATCTGAATAACTGAAATTCACATTGTGTTTCTCAAACCTCTGATTGGAGCTTGGAAAAGTTACTTTTTTGGACTACAGTTTCCACAATCCTCCAGCCAGCATGGCCAGTGACACAAAATTAATTTTGCACTTGTGCTTCACTCTTCCTTCTAGAGTGAAGTAACCACTTTTAGGCCATTTCCACATGAGGCTGTTATAGTGCTATGATTCCACTTGCAACATCCTATGGAATCCTGGGGTTTGCAGTTTTTGGGAGGGGCCAGCCAGCTCCTCCCGAAACTGCAAACCCCAGGATTCCATAGGATGTTGCAAGTGGAATCATAGTGCTATAACAGTCTCCTGAGGAAGTGTCTTTAGGCAGCAAATGCTTGGGGAGAACAGCAGCTGTCCCCAGATATTCCCCTGTCCTGGGCCCCTTTAATTAGCCTGCTACCTGTGGTGCAGTGAACAAAGTTGTCCCCTTGACTTCAGCAGAGGGAAGGTGAGTGCCATCTTGTCCTTTATTTCAGGCAACAAAATACCTGGGGACAGGCTTAGGTTGGGGGGGCATCATTTATTTTGTTTGTCTATTAAAATATTTATATCTTGCCTTATATTCTGAAACTTTCAAGAGGGGTATATCATAAAATCAATTTAAGACAATAAATAACAAATCCAATAACTTAAAAGACTAAACATGCATTAAATCATTTGTCATCTGAAACCAGTAATGAGTGTAAAGGATCTGAATCCTGTTGTTAATCTCCCAACTAGAGTAGATCTATTGAATCACCTGGATTTACCTATGTGCTAACTCACCATTTAACAGCTGATTCTTTGGGTTTGGTCTAGTGGGGTTGATCTGTAGTATTCATGCCTACAACTGGCTGTTAACTGCTCATCCTTCCATATCTCAGAATTAACCTCAGACTTATTGGCCTATCATTCACCCCTTCCTGCTGGCACTAGAATATATTGCCTGTGACCTGTCTCCCTTCCTTGCTTCCTCTCAGCTTTGAAACCTGCTGCTTTCTTCACTCAGCTGCTCATGAGCAGCAGGAGTGCACCTCTTAGCCTGCTGCCTGGAAGAGAAGTACTCCTTTCTGTGTTACTATTTCCCAGACAGGTTTGTATTAGGCAGTTGCCCATGGCTGAAATACTCCTGTGTTGACACTTGCCCTGTTGCAAGTGACAGCAGAGAACACCCCCTCTCCATCTTCTCTGTAGCAGCCTTTAAATATTTGAAGATTGTTATCAAGTCCTCCCTTAATCTTCTTTTCTCTAGGCTAAACAGCCTCCTGACTGTAATCTTTTTTGGTATAACGTCCTTTTCCTAAGCCCTTTATCATGTTTGCTCTCCTCTGACTCCTATCCAATTTATCTACATGTTGAAGCACAATGATCACGAGACCTGGTGTTCTTCTAGTGGCAACCTGACCAGTGCAGAGCACGGATGTGCTGTGATTTGCCACATCTTGAACAGTAAGCTTCTATGAAGGCAACACATCTACCTGTTCTTTTGAAAACTGTCACTTTGCTTGTTAGTAATTTCTTTCTCTACAGAGTGAAATGCACAGGCTGTTCTTAAGGTTGTTGAGAACAATTGTTGTTGTGTGGTATTTATATGCTTGAATTGTCGTGGAAATGGAGTTCACAATTAACTGAGACTGTATATTTATAATGTTATTGCATTTTAGAACCTGAAAATCTTTTCAGAGAGGTTTTCTCCTTTACAGTGATGCAATGAGTAAAAAGGAGTGTCCTGAATCTGGTGGCTGACTTTTAGAAATGTTGTACTCTTTCCTCTTGTCTACTAATAGCAATGATTCTTTTACAAGGGATAGAGGAATTCCAAATATTGTTACTTTCTTTGGCAAGAAGAGATCTATTTTTCATATTACAACTTCAAAGTTACTATTTGGAGTACAACTCCCAGAATTCCCCAATCCTATTGGAATTGTAGTCTAAAAAGTAGCTTTTACAACCTATACAGAGGAATAACTTTGGACTATTGCTATGTTATGAAAGAGTGCCATTCTGATGCCACTATTTTCTTTCCCCATGTTGTTGTGTGCCTTCAAGTCATTTCCAACTTACGGTTACCCTGAGGCAAATCTGTTACAGGGTTTTATTGGCAAGATTTGTTCAGAGAGAGCTTGCCATTGCCCTCCTCTGAGATTGAGAGGGTGTGAATTGGCCCAGGTCACCCCAGTGGGTTTCCATGGCTGAACAGGAATTTGAACCCTGGTCTTCTAGAGTCTGAAGCCCTTTCCGTACCTTATCTTTTTCTGGCACTAGGGTGCGGGGATTGTGTGAGCAGCCTCTGGCAAGAGGCTCTCGTGTCCTTGCTGTTTCAGCTCCGCGTGAGCTGCCTGCTCACATGAGAGCCTTCTTCCTTCCGCAGTGCAGCCTGGGAGTTTCCCAGGCTGCGCTGGGGCAGGAAGCACGACCGGTGCAGCTCTGGAGGCTCTGCATGCCAGGTAGGTGTGCATGGGGCCCGGGAGCAATGTGTGATCATGCACAATTTTTGGTTTCCAGCTGAAAATGAAAAGGTGTGCGATCGGCACCTGCCGGCCCCTGGAGCATCGCGCAATTGTGAGTGTGTCATGCAGATCGCTCCTTACAATTGCATGACGCTCCACGCACCCTTTCGCATGGCAAATGCTGTGCGAAAAGGGCCTTAGTCCAGCACCCAAACCACTACACTGTGCTGGCTGTCTCAGTAATGTTCTTATAGTGGTTTGAGCATTGGACTATGACCCTAGAGACCAGGATTCAATTCCTGGCTCAGCCAGGAAACCCACTGTGTGACCTTGGACACATCACACTCTCATCCCCCAGAAAACCCTGTAATAGTTTCATTATAGGGTCTCTATAGGTTCAAAATGACTTGAAGGCACACAGTAAAAAAACCATGATGTTATCCTGTCCACCAAGCCGAAGTCCCCTTGAAATGACTGTTATTATTGGGAAAAGGAACTGATTAAAAGTAACTAAGGTTCTGTAACTAGTTACTCCCAAGCTCTGGTCTGTTGCTCTTATGACCATCTTCCATTTGGATTTGAAGTGGACCCTAGCTATAGTTCATTTGTGAGCTGAGATGGTGCCTGACAACTTTACTGCTTTAACAAATTGTCAGATGAGATCCATTTCTAAATAGGAGCTTTATAGTTATTGGGCATATGTTGTCAGAAGATCCACATGTCTATATTTGCTTTATTAGGAATCATACAGAATCTTTAAAATCAGTGGAAGGACTGCCGTTGACCTCTAAGAGTGGGTTGTAGTCATTATGCTGGAAAAACAGAGACATATGTAATAGCAATTGCTAATGAAATCCAGAAGTGGTGAAAGGGTAGTGTCAAAAGAAAAGGGAAAGAGGCACGTTGTGACCATGTCCTCCCTCCAGTTCACAGATCCTGTCTTATTCAGCTGCCAGGTTCTTTAAACTGCCTTCCTGGGATCTATGGGATGCCTCCATTTTTACACCTATGACTCTGTGGAGAGAGCCAGCAGATGGTAGTTCCTTTTTATATGGGCATTCATCCACTCAGAACTGGAGTAAGACCAGAAACTCATTTAATACAGGATTCCAAATAGCTACTAGTTATGGTAATGACAACTTTTGGGCACCACCAATTTGGGCAGTATTCCAAGGTATGACCTAGAGGTCAGAGGCACACTTGGCGTTATCACTTGCCCTGCAAACCCTGACGGTATATAATTAAGGATTTTGATGGCAATTTGAATGCTTAGTGGCTGTGAGAGAGAGCTATAGATGAGTTACTTTTCTAAACAAATTTAGTCTGGGTTTCTGTTGATGAGGCTTCTATTAAACTCTATTCTATAATTATCATTAAACCAAGCCTATCATAATTTCTAAATTTTATTTTGGGCTTAAAAAAAGTCTAATCCTTAAGCAGGCAGTGGATTTCTTTTATTCTTCTTTCCTGGTATTTCAAATAGTGTACAGTGGCTTTATCTCCTCTTTGTACTTGCAATAACATATTATTTGACCATGAATCACTCTAATGGATTGAAACATAAGCATGTGAATTGAAAAATAGATACATTAGTCAAATCAATAAATAAATATGAAAATATATTTCCACTATGAAAAACCATCTTGGCTACTGTGTCCTCCAACTTGGACAGAGAAAGCTGAAATATATAGCTGTAAAATATGGCTTGCCATGTCAACTAGCCACTGCCTGCAGCCTAAAAGGAATTTTGAGCACCGGGTAAGTAGTATTTCATCAACAAAATCATAAAATAAAGACATTAAAATGAAGGAATGATTGAGTGCTGCAGGACGTTTGTAAAATCACCCTTCAGTCTGGGGCTAGAGTAGTTTAGTATTAGGGATTGCATACTTTTCATATAAATTTGCTTACAAATAGCATGCCTTAACAAGCAATATTGCCAGACTGCCCTGGTTGCAAATATTTTTTCCACTGTTGTTGCTACGCAAACTCTGCTTGTGTATTCTATGGCATTACCGCAGCAGGTATAAATAATATGTCTCTAATATTGAACAAGAATGCAATGTACACCTCGGTGCAGACCTATTAAATGTTAATCGTTGAGAAGACCAGGTTGTTCTCCTTTTTTTTTGTTTTTGTTTTCATTTTTTAACTATTTAGGAAACTTATCCGTATAATTGACACTAATATGTCTTCTGGAGAGAATGAAACTATTTTTTTTTTCATTCTTTAACAGTGCAACAAATCTGGAATCTTAAAATTCTTGCTGTGTTAACTATCTGCATTCTAAAGGATATGTACATAGCACAGCTACTTGGAAGTAAAGCCCAGGAAGTAAGCAGGCATACTCCTGAGTAAACTTGGATATAATAGAGTTGAAGGCTAGTAAAGTAAAGCAACATAGCTGCTGGCACAGAGATTTTTTTTTAAACAAAGATCTCCATACAGAATAGAGATCAATAATTGCAGTTACTAATGCTCAGCTCAGTAACACATAGGGGTTGCAACTCGCATGTGTTTAATCGTGTTTTTAAGTTAATGACAAAAGTAGATTGCGTACAAAAGTTTATTTGCATATTTTTCTACCTTGACCTATTATGCAAGCATTAATTTGTTGATTTGCATATGACAAAGATGTTTGATACTATTTTACTGTGAGTCACATCAAATGCTGCTATAAAATGATATCAATCATGTAGGGTGTGTTTTATGTGTTTTCGAGCTACATCATTACTTTTCAACTGATATTCAGCTTTACATTTTGCATACGAACCAGACTTTGTACGTAGCCTCTCCAGTACCCTTGTTGAAGTGTCTTTCATGTGAATTTGAATGCTAACCCTCCTTCAAACTCCCAGTCAGCTGAAAAGGATTGACACTTCAGAGTCACAAAGCAATCCTGAATAAAGACCCAACAACTTATCTTTGTGACATCTCATCAACAAATAGCCAATATTCACAAAATACCCACATAAAATAGAAGTTATGATGGGAAATTAACACTTTAAGTATAAGACAGCTCAGAAAGGTCTCTAACAGGAGAAGTATGATGCCTATCACAGATTAATGCTGCATAGTGTGAGGGGAAAAATTTCTGTGGAATTCTCCTCTCCTCTCTCACTTTCTGTGTGGAACTATTATTAGGTTTGCTTTGACAAAGGAAATTCTTTGGATGAAAGGAGACTTCTTTTGCCAGAAAGAAGACATCTTTTGTCAGACGAAGCACCTTAATATCTGAGGAAGGAAACTTGTTGAGTCTAAGCATTTGTTTATTTACTTTAAAAGTGCCTAAAGTGATCTGGTAAATTTTGCTATATTTTGTGGAAAGAAAGGAAGCAAATTCAAGATGGAGCTGCTATCCACATGATAGCTCATTTAAACTCCAAAGGATAGTGTGTTGGGGGTGCCTTCACATCAGCCATCTTCTTATGGTGAGTTCCATTAAGTTTTCTTAGTCGAAGAATACTCAGTTTTGCAAGTTTCTTCCTCTGAAATATAGCTTACAGCAGCTGGTACCCATTGGTTGTTTCCTCTCCAAGTATTAACCAGACCTGACCTCACTCAGCTTCCCAGATCAGATGGGATCTGGTACCTTTAGGGTATTCAGGCATCTAAAAGGTGGTAGTTTTTCCATTTGTTAAATCACTTTAGTTCTTGTTTGGTTTCAATGATGACCAGAGCATACAAAAGCTATCTTTGGGATTGCAAAACCCAACCTCCCACACATCTCTATGGATTGGTATGATTTCAGGCTAAAACAAAAACACTAGTTAAATTTCATAACAGCTTTTGAAACTGTAAAACATCAGAGTTGTTGCTTACAATATTGAGACAATTTGGAGGCCCATACTTATTTTAACTCCAGTTTTCACCTGCATTAATATAAAATACCACCCTGCCTCATATCTGTCTAGCTGGACCTGGGAAGTATTTTTTTTTTTTTTGGTTGTTAAATTATGTAGGTAAACATGATTAGATCAGGCTTATTTAGCACATTAAATTGCTTGTGTAACTGATGTCAGGGTCATCCTTTCCCCGAAACCTCGAGGTAATTTATTATACAACGTGCTTTAGCGTTTACAGAGAAAGGAAGCCAGCAGCTTTAGCTGGGTTACTTGGGTCTGCTTCCTCCTTCTCTGAGTGTGAAAACTTTATTGCTCATTATCTACTGGGCTGTGATGAAGTGACAGATGATTTATTGGGAGCCAAAACCTGTGTTTCAATGGAGAACATTTTTATCCTTTTGTGTTGCAGCCTGCCCAATCCTTTGTAACTGCTGAGGCAACAAATGAAGGCAACGGCTTACTGGGGGGCCTGAAGACCATCATTCATAGACGTCCACATTTCAGACCCCATTCCATCCTGGTTTGATTCAATTCCCTTTTGTTGCTTAAAAATTCAATTTGTTTAATTGAGCTGTTGGGCAGTAAAATCTGAATTCTATGCATTTTAACCATTCATATTAAATTTCTCTCTGCATAGTACTTGTTATTAATAGGCTTTAAGAGAGGTCACTTTAATTTAAATATGATGACCTTAACAAGCTTATAAAATGATCTATACGCTACTCTCCTCAAACTGAAATTAAATTGAATAAATGGAAGATAATGTTACAAATAGATATTTCTTCTCAAGGCTCTGAGATCTTTTGAGGAAGTAGGTTTGTGCCATAAAACATATGTAAAGTACAGTCGACATGCCTTAGTCTCTGTTCTTAACAGTAAAATAGAGATAGATAGATAGATAGATAGATAGATAGATAGATAGATAGATAGATAGAATACAGTGTGGCGGTGAATCTGACATTCTGTGATAGCATTATGCAAACTAATAAGCTCACAGTGTCTTTTTGGCATTTTAATAATATATCTACCATTGTAACTTGTGTGGCATTGTGTAGCAAATGCACATAATGGCATTTTGGTTGTTGGGGGGTTGTTTTAATAGGGGTTACGTGTTACTGACATTTAAATAGCACAACATCTTTTCCTGCAGGATTAATAAATACCATACAAACCAGCATAAGACTTTAAGGTTTACTAAACTTTAATCTGTAAAATTTAATAGCAATCTCCACATCGTTATGTGTATACAGAATCCTGGTTGGCTCTGCAAACACTTTTAAGCTATGAATTATGTTACAAGAATGGGTTTGCTGTGTATCATTATGTCCAGGTAAATGCCAGGATGATGACATAATTGGTAGTTGGGAGTAAAATACAACCCTAGTAAAATGTTACTAAGGTAAATGTAGCTGGATTGTAATTCATTATACATAAACACGATGACTTGTGTTATTTATCATTTTGTGGAATGCAGAATAAACCGAGCTCTGAGAGCTTTCTTCATTACTTTATTCCAAATAGTAACAATGCTTTAGTAAGAAGGTTATCTTATTTATTTATTTAAAGATGCACCGGTTCTTTACTCTACTGCTCTGAGAAATATTTCCAGAACTCCCTGCTAGTCAGAGCTAAGATGCCTGAAATACAAAGACCTTAAAAAAAAAACACAAAAAAACCCTAGCCTCATTAAGAATGATATCCTGCCACTTTCAGACACTGACAAATTTATGACTTTGGATTAAAGGTCATATGGGCATTTCAGCCATTAAAGCAGTTGCATTTCATAATACCTGCAACCTTAAGGAAATACATTTCTTTTCTCACATAGATGCCTGTTATGTTAGTTTCTGCTAAAGACATACAGTAATAGTTTGGAAGCAACAAAAGCCTATTTTGTACCTGTTCAGCTTGCAAGTGTGCCTGCCTCAGGCTACTGTTTAACTTTTAACCCTCTTGTTCACATAGCGTACATGCATAAAAACTACAATGTACCACATAACGATGCAAGGCTTGCAGTCTTTTCGTTCAGACTGTTTGTCATAAGATGAGCTGGTCTCTGCTTTTAAAATTAGCTCAGGAAAAAAAAAAAGCAAGGAAAGAAAAGTGGAGTGGCGAGAGCATTTTCCTATAAAATGAGTTCATTGGGCTGTTTAATGATATCTGCTACATTTCTTTTATGTTAATAGGACATTTAGCTATGGGAAATAAGTCACCTAAAATAATGTTGAAGAATAAATCCTTCCTTCCTTCCTTCCTTCCTTCCTTCCTTCCTTCCTTTTCCCTTTTTGATACTGCTTTATTTTAAAATATTTTGTCAGGCTTCACTGTATGTGCCAACCCGTTTTCTGTCAGATGTAAGATCTATAACTATGAGATATTCTTTTCTCCCGCCCCAGCCATAAGAGTCTTGAGGAACACAGCCTATGATGAATTGTTTGCATGGTCACAAGAAAATTCCCCTCTCCTGCGCTTAAACCCAGCAACATTATACCCCAATTGTGGCTGAGGAAACAGCTGATGTGACAGCTGTACAGCACATGGAGATCCATTGGTCCATTGGTTAATCAGCAGCTTTTATTGGTCCTAGAGAATACATAGCAGAACTGTCCTGAATTAGAAATGGGCTTATGTTCTCACTTAATAGGACGTATCCTTTAGCTCTAGATGAGGGATTCCTACTGTTTAATGATTGAAAAATCTCTTTTTCCCCCTCTAAGGATTATTGGGGGAAAAAGTCAACATACGGATGTTTCAGCCTTGAGGCCTAGTGCAGTTGGTAAGGGGGAAGAGAGAAAGAGAAAGGGTGGGGAGGGGAGAGAGAGACGTTTTTCTAACCTTACTTAGTTTGCAATTTGGCACTAGTTAAATGAGTTTTTTGTTTTGTTTTTAAAACCTGCTAGTTCAGTTCACTATATCCTTGTTATGGATTTGGTTCTCATTCACTTTGACATTGAATGCCTGCTTTCATTCCCATATTGTTGTAAAAGAATATTTCTGAATGTCCAGGGGCCTGTAATCCTAGCTTGATGGTAGAAAACATAACTAGCAGTATAAGAAGTAACCTTGGTAAAAGCAAGTACTGTGCTAATTTCACTGCTTACATAGAATCTGCCTTTGACCCCACTATTATCTTCAGGAGAGAAAACCCAACACTGGCTAAAGCCCATGTGGACTTGGAGGTTGGCAGCACAATATGGCAGCATCCTTTTCAAGGTATTCGTTTTCACAGATTAGAAAAGGTCTCTTTTGTACTACAACTCCTAAATCTCCCATCAGCAGCTGACCATGTTCTTGTTTTCAGGAGAGAAAAAACAACACTGACATTTGGCTTCAGGGACATGATATTGTCCCTGGTATTGATATGATATTGTCCCCAAAGCAGACCTATTCCCCAGTGGGAATAAGTTGGGGGGCTTATTGCACCAGGGAATAGAAAATCTATTCCTGTACTATAACTCCAAGAATCTTCAGTTTATAGTCGAAGAAGGGAGCAGTTACCATTTCTACTCCTTTCTCTAGTTCAATAAATCCACTGGAAGGACTGCTCCTGGACTGATCCTATTTTGCTGGAATTTATGACTGTGCAATGATGTGCTGCCCACTCAGTGACTTCCAACCACATTAGAGGACAGAATTTCAACAGAGTAGCCAAATACAGAAAACCATCAAGAATGTATGAATGTCAGCAAGTGAGGACATCCCATGGTAAATTATTTTGGGGAAAGGAAACAAGAGAATTCTGCACAGACAACAGCTGGGTGAGAAAAGCAACACAACAGCAGAGGAATATTGCTAAACATTGTCCTTTCAAAATTCATACTCAGTTCCCCAATGACAATACCCAGCAGGAACTGCTGCTCCATTGCATCAGACCATGTCTTCCTGCTTGGCCTACTGCTGTGTTTTCAACTCCTCATTTTTCCAAGAAGGGACAGAAGCACACTACTGTACAACATCAGGCATGAGCAGAGCTCTGCATCATGACCATGGGTTGCTGGAGGAATATAAACAGGTATGGGGAGGGGGTAAACCATGTCTGTGGTTTGTGTTAAGAATGTAAGTAAATATGGGGGCAATCAGGAGAAATCTCAAAGGGGGACACTTCCAGGGGACACTGATTATCTGATAAAAATGGGGGAAATCTAAAAATGCAGAAGGAATCTAGCAGCACTTTTAAGAGTTTGAGCTTTCATGGACTTTAATTCCCTTCTTCAGGTGTACTGATAGAATTGAAAGTAAAGCTAAAGGTATATCAGCCACAGGTATTATAGCCATGGCTGTCTAGATCAATCAAAACCTGGATCGAATCTGGTTTTGACCCAAACTTCCTTAATTACCATGAAGAATAATTTGGTCAAGGACACATGAGTGAAACTTTACATTTCTCCTGGACTCTTGGTGGATTTGGACATAGTAAACTATTGCATTCTTCTGTTTTTCATTTTTTAAAATTAAAAGTTATATAATACAGAATCAAAAATACACAAGGAAAACAACCTACATACTATAATGGACTTTCCACTTTGTGGAGTTAGAGGAGCAAGATCCCCAAGAGAGTGGAAAACCCATGACTATAAGCAAAAATTAGAAACTATATTTTTTAATCTGAGAGAATACTTCTCTAGGAATCTCTTAAGTTCTCCAGCCCGACTCTATCTTCAACTTCTGCTAGAAGATGACCATAGAATTGTGCTGAGGATCTAGACATTCTTAGAGAGAACATATATGAATTATCAAATCCATGAAAGGGAAAACAGCAAATGTAGAGGACTACTGTACATAAAAAAAGAAAGCAGATATGAACATATAGATATGAAATAAAAGAAAAAAGGAAAGAAATCAAGAAAACAATAAAAAGGGCTTCCAACCTTTTCTGCAGCTGCTATAACAGCTGCTAGTTAAGCCTCCTCCATCTTCTTTTTTCTAAACATCAAACAAAAACACTGTTCTTTCCATAATCTATTGATTTCATTAACACAGACATAAAAGATAACTTGCTAACCACTGCTTTCTTCTAGACAGGCTAGTTGGGTTGGGAACTGGTTGTAGCATTTCATACTAACTGGGAGATTAATTCCAGGTGGTGGTATTAAAAAATTATTGCTCAGCCTTGTGACATTCATGCTATGGTTTCTGGACAGTTTACATCCTTTCTTGTTTGTTTGTTTGCTTTCACCAATGCATGAAACTTCTGAATAAGATCATTTATAAATTTGGAGTGTGTGTCATCAGATATCATCTCAATTTTATTTTTTCTTTACAGCTGATGCACTTGAAGTCCTAAACTGGTGTCTGGGATCAGTAATGAACTGGATGAGGACCAATAAACTGAAGTTCAGACCTGACAAGACTGATGGTGATTTGTTTACATGGAGAAAAAGAAGTTCATATTGTTCTGGACAGGGTTGCGTTCCCTGTAACAGAACAGGTCACTGTGTTGTCTGAAGGCACTTACAGATTTAGTTCTGTCACTGGAAGAAAAGTGTTTGTGGCATAGAGTGCCCTCCATAAATCATGCTGAGATACCAGCTTTGACTCTTCTTGCATAGAGATAACTATAGTTGTGCATGTTCTCATCACATGGACCTAGTTGTCTGTGGCTTTGCTAACTTCCACTCAAGACTACTGTAATCATTATACATGGAGCTCATTCAAACTGCTCAGAAACTTTGTTTACAAAACAACATATTTTACTGCTTCCTAGACAACTGCTCCAGTTGCCAGCCCATTTCTGGGTACAATTTATACAGTGCTATTCCTTGAACAATTTCTGCACAACTGTGGCTCAGTTTTAATATTGTTTAATGTTATTCTAATATCGTTCAAGGAAGCAGTGTACTTCCACTCCTTCCAGGATTCCTGGCCTGGCTGCTATTGTCTCCATTTTCCAATGTGAACTAACAATACATTTTTTTTTCTGCATAAATTGAGCTAAAATTTCTCATTAGAGAATTTTCTAAGAAGCTTTCTGGGGAGAAAAATCACCCTAAGTTTCAATTCTGCCTCATCCTTGCTCCCACTCCTACCTTTTCAACTATGCAGGTTACAAACTGGGCCAAGAATTTTGGAAGGCCATTTTCACCCAGGCCTCTTATGTGGTGCTTCATTTTGTATTGCTATTGTTGTTTTCCCCATTGATAGGATAGATAGAATGCATAGCATTAGCAGAATAGAATAGAAAATTTAATGATAAAACAGACACAAGCCAAGCAGCAGAACTATGTAAAATGGAGAGGAGATAGATTTAAAAGTGAACAAAGGGAAGTCCTGAGTGGGTGGAAGGAAGTTAAGTGGAATAAAAGGCATCCTGGTAATGGAAGAGTCATACATTCACCTGATGAAGCCATTGGTCCTATTAATACTTCCACTGATTGGCTGTATCACTGCACTGCCTGAGGCGCACATGGGTTTTCTTTGCACCCTTCCTCCCATGAGGTTATAGCCAGGGGCTGAAGCAGGTTGGATGTACTCATGCCTCCTCCTTACTTCTGTAGCCCAAGTATTTCCCATGGCAAAAAACAGTAGTCTTTTTATGGCTTTTTTTAAAAAAGTATTCTCTTCCTTCCCTCCCCATTTTGTAGGATGACTCCTTTGTCATTTCCTTCCTTATTCTCCTCTTGTAAATATGTCTAGAAATTCACCTCATTGTCTTGGTTTTTGCTATCTTCAAGGAAAATGGTGAGCCTTAAGTCTATTGATGAAACATTTGTTGTCTTGCTGTCTGGTGTGCTTTTATTGTTTTAAGAGGCTTTCAGATAACACACCAGTAGACTATTGCACTTTTGTGCTGTAATGCTTAAAAATGTATTAAAAAAATAAAAAGTTTTAACTCAAAGGAGAAATTTAAAATAATAACAGAGAGGTGATAGATTTCAAAGTTACCATACCATGGGAATAGCTAAGGGAGGGACAAGCTCGGCACACCCACACCTCACTAATTTCTGGATCCATGATGGCAGGAAGCTCTATACAATGCTATTACAGAGCTGCACTGACCCAGCTGACAGGATTGTAGCACTAAAGGAGGCTCTTAACAGATTTTTTTTTTCCTGGAAATGAAATAGGGCTGATTTGCAGTGCTTGGGAATGGGATAGCAGCTGGATAGTGACAATATCATGCGGTAGCACAGCTCCTGGACTGGAAAAAAAAACAGTTGCTGTGGCAGGATGGTGATGTTGTGCGGAAAGGGCCAGAGTGATCTCTGTGCTTTCTATTTTTATGTGTTATATTCCTCCAAAAGTCTACTTCCTGTGTTTGAGAACTGACAGTCTGCTCTGCTCTGTCTAAGAAAATCTCATGCTCCCTAATATGCTGAAGAATGGATACATGGTCTTTAAGTTGCTGGACCTTCTTTTCCAACATGGCAACGAACATGCAGTTTCTGCAGATGTTCCACATCCTTTGATAAGAACACAAATGTGTCACCACTGTTGCAGCTGTTGCACAGTTCCTTCACCATCCATATTCAGTAGTCCTTTATAGGCACTGAAACAAAACTCTGGGACTCCTCTGCTAAATGTCCATGTGAATGGCCCATAGGCCTTGTTCTTGTTCACTGAGCTCCTGAGACTGGGGCTACAGTTATATAGTTGTCCACCCAAACCTTTGACTCACTTCCTCTGGGCCTACACACAATACCACAATAAAATACTGAAGAGCACACAAGCAAACCTGTCTCAGCTCACACAATCAGCCTTAAAACAATAGACACAAGCTAACCAAAATGCAATAGAACAATCAAGCACTAATGAGAACACAAGCAAGCCTTCTCCTAGCTCACACAAATACACCACAAGCAGACTTACCCAACAGACACAACAGCCTTCATCCAACAAACTCTTCCAAAAAATTCTCCGGGGCTGGGGAAGTTTAGCCCAATGACACAAGTTAACCTTATGTTGTTTCTTCCACCACACCCTTGCAAAATGTCTGTTGGCTTCACTCCTGTTAGCAGATCCCCTGTTCACCTTTGTATTTTACTATACATTTTAGCATTCTGCTTTAAATCTTTGTATTTTGCTTTAAAGATTCTTGGGGATGGGCACTTCATGTTTGATGTGTAAAAAAAAACTATAGAAAGAGAACATTGCCATTTCTGATGCATTTTTTTCTTGTTTACATTATTTCAAATGCATACATTTTGTGTATGAAAAACAGCTTGGGAGTTCAGAATCCCTCCTCTCCGTTTCTTCTGGGCTTCCTGTGAAGTTTCTTTTAAATTACACAGGCCTTGCCCCTACTGTAGGAGTCCACATATTATGACATGCCTAACATATTCATTTTATGGTAATTTTGACTTGTGAATACTTAATGTTTAAAAGTTGTGATAGCCTATAAAGCTGTTTTCCCCCAATATAGAGTTCTTAGAACATCTACATTTTTCAGTGCATTTGGAACATCTTCTGTGAAGATGCATCAAGTCCTAAGCAAACACTCACAAAATATGTTTCAGCATATATATTTTTTCTTTTCTTTTCAGATGACTGGCTACAATTTGCTTTACTCAATATTTCAACAGTTATGGGGAAGAGAGTGTAGAGCAAATTGTGTGGTCAATGATACCTGAACTGTTTGTCCAATACTGACATTTTTTTCTTTGTCTTTTATATAAGGTGGTCTTATGAGACCAAACCAAGTAGAATCTACAGTAGTTTCTACAGTTAATTCTTTATTGCAAGATGGCTAGGAGAAGTCCCTGCTGGGATACATTAGACTCTAATGATTACAGGCAGAGGGCCATTAGGTTCCTACAGAGGCAGAGCCTACCTAGCACTGGCTTTTGCCATCCTCTGTTATGGTCAGTAGCCTGCAGAATGTTGTTGTTGCTGTTATTGTTGTTGTTGCTAATTGCCATCAAGTCAGCTTCAACTTAGGAAGACACTATAAATGAAATGCTTCCAAGTCACCCTGTCATCAGCAGCTCTGCTCTGCTCTAGCAGATTCAGGGCTGTGATTTCCTTGGTTCATTCTATATACTTATAATGTGGTCTTCTTTTCTTACTACTCAGCACTGTTGCTTTTCCTAGTAAGTCATGTCATGATTTATCCAATATATGACAGTCTCAGTTTGGCCATCTTGACTTCTAAGGAGGGTCCAGGCTTGATTGGCTCTAATATTTGTTTATGTGTCTTTTAGCAGCCCATGGTATCCATAAAAAACTCCTCCAGCACCACATTTCAAATGAGTTGATTTTCAAATGAGTCTGATACCTCCTGTGCCTCTAGTGACAATGTGGGCACATCTAGCCTCTATGAAGGCCGGTCTCAGGGCATAATTGGCAATTCTGCCCCATTTTCATCCTTATCCCCTGTTTGAGGCTTGCCTTGATCTTCCTTTAGAACTGGAAGGGTCCAGATGTTTCATCCTGGTTTTGGAAAAGCCCCCTCTCCCCCAGGTCTAAAGTAGGTTACAGCTGAAATGGATGATCACACACCCTAAAGGATATAATTAACCATTTGGAGACCAAAGAGAGTGTGGGACCAGAGCATACAACCAACAAAAACAGAGGGAGCAAATAAATGCCCATCTGTGGAGATAGGCCATACTTTGTCCACTGTTGATATAGATATTAAAAGTCATGGGCAATAGAAAAAGAACTCTGAGGCACCCCATAGTACAACTGCAAGGGTCAGAACAATAATCCCACAGGTCCATGTTCTGGAGTCAGCTGTCCAAGAAGAAGTGGAACCACTGCAATGCCACTTCCTAACTAAAACAACCTGTCTGCAAGGATATAATGGTGAATGGTATCAAAAGCCACTAAGAATGCCAAAAGACATGATAATATAGCACCTCCCTCCTGACTTGCTCCCCGCCCCTAGTTCTGGTGATCCTGCAGGACTACCAGAGTTTCAGCTCCAAATACCAATCTCAAACTAGACTGAAATTGGTTTAGTAAAGCAGTTTCATCCTAGAGCTGAGTAGTGACCACTCTCTCCATCACCTTTTCCCTTTGCTGACTCTTTCACCCCCACCCCCAATTTCTGCATCATATTCAGGAACAGAGCAATGCATCAAGGTCTCTGGCAGGTCATCAGGGCATTCTCAGGTACATTTGGAATGAGGCTAAAAGCTGATGTTGTGATGAAAATATGCGGCCCACATGTATATATCTACTTCTGACAAAGTCAGCTATGTGCCCTATCTGTATAGAGTGTCTAATAATGGTACCCTTGAATTGTTTTCAGCAATACAACATACCTTCCAACATTTCAGAGATGAAAACTGGGACACATGTGGCCATGCAACATCAGAATGTGATCAAGAGGGCAAAAAGCTAGGAGAGGCTGCAGCAGTTTGCATTTGCCTAAATCAACTGAGGAAGGGCAAAATTCCACTCCTACTTCTCCAGTTCCTCCTGCTGGGCAAACTACTTCTGCTCTTTGAACTCAATTTGCATCACTGGATATAAGTCAAGGATAAAGAGGAAAGTGAGAGGAAGAGAGAAAACTGGAACATTTTAAACATAGCTGAAAAAATGGGATGACAGAGGATAACTGTCCCTGTCACATTGGGACAGTTGGAATATATGACACTACAGCAGGGGTGTGGGCTTGCTGCCTCTGAGAAAGTATGTTCCTAGGCTAATCCTTGTTCTCAGGTTACCCACGGACATTCAAACAACCAGAAAGCCAGCTGCACTGGGAACAACATAAAAGTGTTAGGGTTTATGCTTTTTGGCTGAGCGTGATTTAAGACTGTGGTGCAGCTTGGCAATTACTTCGAAGGGAAGTGCCTTCGTGCATATGATGCCTTTGGTAATGCAAGATTTGCTTCCTTAGAATAACAAGTTTCCTAAAAGATTTCCTCTTTTCCAGTCTCTTCCTCTTCTGCAGCTGCACTCAGTGTGGGTATGTGTGCATGAAAGTCCTATCTCCCATGGGTGGGGGAGAGAAAGTCTTTGCCAAGTTGGAGGTGGGAATAAGGCAAATTAAACCTCTTAGTGAATTCTCACTAAGCCACTGAACCTGAACTGGGGAAGGATGAGACTCTTATCACAAATGCAGTACAAAGAGAGGTTATGAGCTGGAGCCTAAATTGTCCAAGCTTACATGGATAGGAGGCAAGTGGAGATGGAGGAAACCCAGTGGAGATTTTTTCCCCCTTAAGTCTTAGCTGCACTGGATAGTGGTGGAGAGAAATATGAGATTAGAAATCAAATCACACTGGGGACTAAATACATATGCCTCAGGAACCTCTATGCACTGTTTGTGATAAACATTGTCCTCTGCTTATAATTCACTTAATCAAAACCAGATATGTAGCTGTATGCTGTGTATGGGCCATAACCTCTGCCTTGTCCGTCAGCTGTATGTGTGTCATCTGAGCTTGGTGAATGTTGGGATGATGGGAAAAGCTTAAGGTGATGCCACTGCATGCTTATTCTCTGGCATATGCTAAAGGAAATGCTAGATTTCCCCCCCATATATTTAGATTAACACTAGCACCTATATTTTTGGATTCTCCTTTGGGGCTTCACTATAGTGACTATCATGATGAGGGTATGTACTTCAAGATTTATGACTACACTGCTGTATATGCCTCAGTAATTCTAGCCTGATGAGGGGAATGGCTCAGGCAGATTTTGATTCCAATAAGATCCTAGACCAATCTCTGTGTGCACAACAGTGATATATGTAACAGATTTAAATGGATTTTACAGAAACCTGAATGCGTTTTACCTCTTTTAGTACTCATTAAGTACAAAAAAGCCTCAGGATTGGAACTTTAGCCGAAATTACCTTTCAGATATATTACAAAACTGTCAATTGAAACCAACTGGAAAGGGGTAATTTTTAATGTCTGTATAACTGAAAAATAGTTGAACTAAATTTGGTTCTACTCTTTAAAAAAAAATTACCTTTGGGATGAGATCATGCACTGACAATTTTAGCACAGAGATTTTTTAATTATGAGCAAATGAAAAAAAAAGGAGTGAAAGGATGGAAGTTGAAAGTCAACTTTAATTATAGCACTTGACAACTATTACAATACAAAGATCAGTGTTAAAAGAAGACTTATGGCAGAGGCAGGCATAATATTTTAAGTATGGTAGAAGTCATATGAACACACATTTCCTGGAGATTACAGAATTACCTTTAAAGAGTAGCAAATGTGTGTTCAGATTTAGACCAGTTTCACCACAGTTAACATGTAATGCCTTTCCCCGCAGTATTATATGAACTAATGAAGGTACGATTTGGAAATGTTCAGATTGAGTTTAAGAAAATTGGAAGAGTTTCTGGCAAGTTTGACAACATATCTTTATTTGGTTTGGTGTTTTATTTTGTATTTCATGAAGGAGAAGAATTATTTAACCCTGTACGTAAATAGATCACAGGTGGCAATGGGCTAAACCAAAGGCCCTTTAAAACATTGTACTAGCCATACAATGTGACTTTTTTCCTGAGCTCATGGCAGTAACTTACCTTTTCAACTTCAACCACTGTAACATAAAGAAACACTGTTGGCAGACATGTTCCAGGTCGCAGAGCAAGATTACATGATCAATAATCTTGAAAGCAAACTTTCAGGACCTGAAATACAATTCCAGACATTGACATGACAGAAGGATGCCACTCAATATTCAATTGCAGCAAGAGCTGTATGCTGAGATGACATTAAAAAACAAGCTGGAAGTCATTGAACAACTTCTGTGCCTCTGTATGGCTAATTTAATATTATTCTTGCTTCGGGGTCATTAGCTCATGGTTCCAAGTGTTCCGCTAGCACTTGATTTGATGCCTATTGTTTAAGCTGCTCTGCTTTGGTATAGCCTACTGCACTGTTATGAATGATATACTTTGACTGCTGGAATTATGCTTTGGAATGGCATTTCTGAAATTGGGACCAAAGTTTTCAGCTTGCACACTTAAGCAGTCTTTTACAAATTTGTATGTGCACATGTTATGTGCCATTAATCGAGCTTCTGTGTTCCAAAATTTGTTTTAATCCTCAAATGAAGAAAAAGCTGTTGAACATAAGTGTTTTTTCCAATCAGCTATTCTTTATTAGGTTCTGAGTCATCTTGGAAGAGCAAGTAGCATGACCCTATTGAGGATCAGCACCATAATGTGTAAATCTGTTTAGAATAACTTATGGTGCTCTAATTGTCATATTTCAAGATCTAGAGGAATTCATAAATTGGATTTTGGAAATAAATTCTCCCATTTTGGAAATCACTGAACCGTTATGTGCCAAACTCTCTCTGAATTTTCTTTGGCTTGTAGTGATTCCGTTCCAGTCCACTCAGCTGCCAGTTTTCATCATTTAAAGTGCTTTTCATGCATTCAGACTAAATGTAAGGAAATGTATATTTCCTCTGAGCACACTATTTAACAATGAAATTTCATCAGAGATATGTGCTTTGCCAATCAAGCTGGTAACTTAAGCCTTCCAATCACCAGCTACAAATCTGCTACAAGGCAATGCATGCCTTATGCAAAATGCAGAGGTGAAGAAAATCATAAGCCATGTGATTTTTTTCCCCACTGGTTGACTTGGAAGAAGGAAGAAATACAGTTTTAGAGTTAAACAGAAGACATTTTTTAGAATTAGGGGGACTTCATTTACCAACAAGCATGGGCAGAATCAGCATTATATATCTAGCATTTAATTGACAAGTTGCAAAGAGGCTATCAGGCAATGGATGATTTCCTTTCTCTCTTCATATCATAGGATTTGAACTAAGGATAGTGGCAAACTATTCCAAATTTAGGCTTAGATGTGAGCATAAAGGGCATGTAAAAACCCAATTCTGATAAGATCTCTATTTTTTCACTGCACCAGATTAAATCTGCTTATATTATTTGAGAAAGAAGAGGAGTTGTGGTATTAGTGGCAATGGTGGGATTTAAGGTTGACCAATGATTTCTAAAAGTCAGATTGGATTAAGAAATGACTCAAGGTGTTTCTGACTGGATCCTTTCTGACTCAGTTCAAGGCAAATACGAGCAGGCTATCCCACCTCTAGTTTTAATAAGGCTAAATAGATATATTGTGCATCAGTGGCGGAGCTTGGAGTGTGTGGAGAGGGGGTGGGAGGGGGAGGAGCCACGGCACAGGGGGCAGGGCTACTGTGTGTGGTGGTGTGGCCAGGGCTCATGGGGGTGTGGCTATGGGCCAGGATGCCCCAAAAACATTGCAGCCCGGAGTGATCCACCTCATTGCTCCCCATCCCTATGGGACTATTGTGCACATCAAAGGCTAAGGGTACTGTGACTCCTCCTCCTCTTCCTCCTCGTCTGCTTCTGCTCCTGCTTCTTCTGCTTGACTTGGGAAATATCTTGGAACCTTTGCAGCAGTCTTGTACTTTAAGAATTCACCAGAACCATGGAAGGCAGTCCAGGAAGTCTGTGCCATGCCAGGAGAAAGGCAGGATATAAATAAAATATATATAAGTAAATAAATACATTCAATATATAAACTAAGGCGTGAGCAAGAGAATCCTATTTGTTGATCCAGTAGAAGCTTTTGCTTACATCTTTACTGGAATTATCATGGCCAACTGGATAGATTGTGTAGATTGTCACTGAAGAAGGAATCAAAAAAGCCAAGCTGACTATCTTTGCTGGTCAGTTATTTATAATGCAGGAGGACAAAAACCCCTGGTGAGCCCATTAAAAATCTCGGTATATAGATTCAACATCAACTCTATGCTTGAAATACTTGAGCTTTTATTATTTTTGTCACTGCAGCGCCATGTTCTCTACTCTTGCCCATATATTGTAGCCTACTCTCCTGCTCTTACCATACTCATCGACAGCTACAGTGTTAATTTGGCAGGACCAAGAAGAAAAAGCTGATGCTTGATATGCCTTTGTAGGCATTTGAGAGCCAAGTCCTTCCCCTGCATTTTGTCAGCCCTTAAGGGGGAAAAATTGTGTAATATGTTGCTAGGGTGCCAAAAGGGCCATATGAGGGGCCCCTAGGCCTGATAAAGCTCTTGGGCCTTTTGTTTGACTTCCCTAATTGAATGCCTTGCCCTGGTGTATTTTAACTACTTTGTGTAGCATCTCTTATATGTGATGTAGGGTTGCAGGGAGCATAAGATCCGCTTTTGTTCCCAGGTGCAGTAGAATAGATAGGCTTTGGGGATGAGGCAAAATGTGTGAAAAATGGGATATTTTACTTAACCCTGAATTACTAGGCTTTTATGAATTTAACTCAGATCCTCAGAGGTATTTTAACATAGTAGTTTCAGTCTGTTTGGTAACAACAGCCATCTGAAATTGTAGTGGCACATAGCCAGAGGGAAGAGAGGTGTTAATGAGACTCTCTATAAATGGAATGAGCTTGGGAATGACAGTTTTCCATAGTACTTTTGGTTTAGGATCGAAGAGCCAGGTGGTGGCACAGAGCTGACCGATCACCTTAGATAATGATAAAAAAGCAGTGACAGGGGTGAAAGATTCAAGGTCCATTGAAGAATCACACAGGGAGAAGGAGGAAGGAAGGGGGTGATCATTGATACTGGAGATGCATTGTTGATTCCTAGTCACTCCAGTTTTGCCGGTGAAATATGAGCGATACTGATCAGGGGAAAGTGGCACGTTATCGATATCAGATGTTGAAATGAGTGGACTTATTAACCTATCTACCATTTGGAATGCGTATTTATGGGTTCTCTGACGAGAATCAATCAGATCTGAAATTCATTCGTGGTCTTCAGCAGAAATGTACACTTAACCTTTACATTTCAGGGCCAGTAGATGGAAATTGATGTAGAAAAGTATCCCAAAGGTGCCTGGTCCAGTGAGAAAGCTATTTTAGTCATTGTTAAATTATTGTTATACTGCAGGGGATAAACATGTGCACTGAGGATCCTAATTCTGACTGTGCCAGAGTCTGGGGCATAGGAGTAGATAATTGCTAAACTGGGAGCAATTCAACCTCTTCAAAAGGAAATAAATCAGGAGGTCTGAACAGATGCCATGCAGCAAATTTTAGAGACAGACACACGATGGATGCTTGGATATGGAAGTGAAAAGTGATCAGGATGAATCCAGTAGCTTCTTTTTTGTAGGTTTCCCCGGTATATGGCTGTTTCAGGTTCTTTTTCTCTTTCTAGTGGATTTTGAAAAGCTATGGCATAACTGATTCTTTCTAGCCTCAGCTGTGGCCCTTATTTGCCTATCACCAAACCTGCATTGTTCCCTTTTGTGCATCATGAGGACCTTTCACACTACACAATAATAATAGGGCCATTTCCTCACTAGACTGTTATAGTGCTCTTATTTCACTTTCAACATCCTATGGAATCCTGGGGGTTCCAGATGATGTTGAAAGTGGAATAATAGAACTAAACAGTCTAGTGCAGAAATTGATTGCCATGGAATCCTGGGCTCTATAGTTTAGGGAGGGGTATCTAGAATTTTCAGCCACAAAGCTCTAGTGCCTCACCAAACTACAAACACCTACAAAAAAACTACGAACAAGGTGAAATCATAGTGTTCTAACTGCATAAACAGAAAAGGCCCACAGATATAGAAGGAGAGTCTTTTTCTTTCTTTCTTTTCTTTCTTTTTTCCCCTCTAAAACTCTGGTTTCTTTCCTACAGATCTTGATGCCAAGGGCAGCTCACAGCATGCTTCAGTTGCTGCCTGGAAGTCTTACAGACTTTTGTAAAATTATGTTCTGGCTATAGGATTCTGGGAACTGTAGTCCAAAAAGTTACTTTTTCAGGCTTTGTTTCCTCTGCTTCAAATTTACTTATTTTCTTTCTGTACTTCTGCTTGCCACTGTGATGCTGTCATTGCTTTTTCTTCCCTTTTGTCCTTGCAGGTTTCCACACCCTAAAGCTATCTTAAGCACCTACCGTTTGACCCATTTCCTGTTGTAATTCCACTGATGCAACATCTTTTCAGAGCCAGCATGGTGTACTGGTTTGAGCATTAGGTTTTAGCTCTGGAGACCAGAGTTCAAATCCCACCCAGCCATGGAAACCCACTAGGTGACCTTGGGCAAATCACACTCTCTCAGCTTCAGGAAAACAAAGGACTCCCTCCCCCCAAACAAATCTTGCCAAGAGAACTCCACAATAGGTTCTCCTTGGGGTGACATAAGTCAGAAAGGACTAGGAGGTATACAATAAGAACATCTTATCCCATCAACTATCCCCTGTCTCATCAATAAAGATAACCCCAAACACTTCTAACCTTGAACATGTTCTGTTGTGGAAATTCAGTCACACTTAAAAGTGGGATCATGCTGGGTTCTGTGGGTGATCCCAGCTTTAGTGGCCTAGATTAATAAATAGGAGAAGAATGTCTCATGCCTAAGTTTTGGACTGTGTAGTAAAGACCATGCAAGAAAGGGAGCTTCTAATATGAGTAGTGTTACCCTGTTTACTAGGGGTTCCGGGAGGGACACCTAAATAACCTTACAATTATACAAGATGGGGGAAATTGGTCAAGAGCACTGGTTGGCACTATGAGAGGCAGGGTAACACAGCAGGATCTTGTAACCCAATGTTTACGGGGTCAGGCCAAGTCAAGAAGCAAACCGTGTTGGAAATAATGAATGATCTTTATTAAATACAGGCACACAACGTAAGCAACACATGCACACAGATAACTAAGGAAAATAAAGGTGTGAGTTTGATAGTGGGATTTTCAGAGGGATAGTTGATTCGGGTGATACGAAACCTGTTCCTGAAGCCTGGAAAGAAGATAGAGACCAATGCTGGGGTTCGATGTATCTCAGCATGTAGAGCTGAGGGGAAGTTTGCCAAGCAAAGCAGCAGAAAGGCGGTCTGGAACCTGGGAGCGATCCGAGGATGGTCTCGGAATCAGGGGTTTTTATAGAGGGAAATGTAACTGCAGGCTATGCCATACTTGGGGAAGACAATGCGTTTTAGGAGCGGGACAAAGCTTTGGAAAGGTCAGAATTTAACATGATTGAATTAAGTCCGAATTGACAAAGAGATAGACAGTATGCAAATACTCAGTGCTTGGCAGTTGAGTATTCAGCTTGCCAAGTTGCCTGCTCGGGGCAGGGAGTCCTTTGTAAACAGCGTGCATACATAATGAGGGTGTTTGCAGAGAGGTCTCCTAAAGCAAAGATCAGGGTATTTCTGACCTGTCTGGGTGGAGAATGGAATGTCCAGCAATTAGTGGCTGAGCCTAGTTCTGTGCTTGTCTGGAGGCCTCACAAACACATGGAGAGGGGTGGTAAAAGAGAGCCAAATTATTGATATCAAAATGGTATCTAGGGGTCTCTCCAAGAAGGCCTAAACTGCAGTAACAATAGGAAATGTGAAACTACCTGAGCACAAAAGCAGGAAGTTTTTGACCTGAATCCAGAGACATGTAGTGTAAATTAATACACAGTGCATTATGCACATCTTGTTGTTATGCTTCTTCAAGTCAACTCTGACCTTACAATAGGGCTTTTATGGCAAGATTTATTTAAAAAAATGTTTGCCATTGCCTTCCTCTTAGGCTGAGAGACTGATCAGTGATTTTAACTCCGATATCTCATTGAATACTAAAGTTAGGCCTGTCCATGCCATCGTATGTACAATTTCTATGTATGCTTGTGAAAGCTGGACAGAATAGAAAGCTGATAGGAATGTGAAATGTGGTGTTGGAGAAGAGTTCTATGGATACCTTTCATTGCTGAAAAGACAAATAAATGGGTCCTAGAGCAAATCAAGCCTGAACTCTCCCTAGAAGCCAAGATGACTGAGCCACAGCTGTTGTACTTTGGTCTTATCGTGATAAGACATGACTCACTAGAAAAGACAATAATGCTTGGGAAAAGAGGAAAACTATTACAGATGGATAGACTGAATCAGAGAAGGCACATCCCTGAATCTGCAAGACCTGAACAGGATGCTTGAGGATAGAGTGACTTAGAGATCTCTCATTCATAGTGTTTCCATAGGTAGAAGTCTACCTGATGGCAACTAACAGTCTTAGTCCAACACTCCAACGAGTACCCTATGTTGGCTCTTTCATGGTGCACTATGTTTGTAAAATCAGATTAGTAAAAACACTTTTTGTCTGATACAGATTCAAATGAGACACCATAAAAGATCATGCCTTTAGTGTAAATTATGTCAGAGAGGTTGGAATCCTGTTGGTGACATATGATGATGTACTCCTCATTTACTCCCATTCACGTTTACTGTTTGGAGCGTTGTAGGAGGGCATATCCTGTTACTGCATTTGCTAGCCCGGATTTGGGGCTGCTAGATATCATTTTGATATCAATAATTTGGCTCTTTTCCACCACCGCTCTCCACGTGTTTGTGAGGCCCCCGGACAAGCACAGAACTAGGCTCAGCCATCAAACGCTGCAATATCCCAACACAATACAGGCAGGCCAGAAATAGCTAGATCACCGTTTTAGGAGACCTCTCTGCAAACACCCTCATTATGTATGCACACTGTTTACAAAGGACTCCCTGCCCTGAGCAGGCAACTTGGCAAGCTGAATACTCAAATGTTAAGCACTGAGTATTTGCATACTGCCTACCTCTTTGTCAATTTGGATTTAACTCAATCATGTTAAATTTTGACCTTTCCAAAGCTTTGTCTTGTGCCCGAAACTCATTGTTTTCCCCAAGTACTGAATAGCCTGCAGTTACATTTCTCCCTATAAAAACCCCAATTCCGAGACATTCCTCGGATTGCTCCTGAGTTCCATCCTGCCTTGCTGCTGCTTTGCTTGGCGAGCCTTCCCCTGAGTTCCAGTAGCTGAGACTGTGCAACTTCGGACCTTTGCAGTGACCTCTCCAGGCTTCAGGACAGGTGTCGTATCACCCAATTCAACAATCCCTCTCAAAAATCCCTCTATACCACTCCAACCTTTATTTTCTATAGTTACTTGTGTAAGTGTGTTGCATACACTGTTTACCTGTATTAATAAAAATCTCAAATTATTCTTAAACTCCAGTGTGCTCCTTGGCTTGGCCTGACCCCGTAGACATTGGGTAAAAGATTCCGCTGCGTTGCCCTGCCTCTCTCATAGCTAACTTGTGCTGTAGCTAATTTCCCCAAACTTAGTTAATTGAGAGTACATATAGGTGTCCCTCCTGGGACCCCCAGTAAACAGGGTAACAATCCACTCCTGGTGCAGAAGACCAGCCAGGGGACCTATTCTCTTCCATTGTCTCACCTATTAATTGGTTGCAAAAACAAACCTAGACACGTTTGATGGAAGAGGAGGCAGAAGCTGGTGCCACTGGAGGTGCAACTGTTCAGACTGACAGCCAGAACACGCTCAGATGAAAATGGTAGATTGGTTGCGTGGAGGAGATTAAGCTTTACCTGAGCATGCCATGACTGCTTTTGCATACCTGGGGAAGGAGTAGGCAGAGGGAGCAGCCCCCATCCAAAGTGATGGCATAAGTACACTGTCACAAACTAAATACTCTGAAGGTACCCAGTGCCATCTTATCTCAGAAGCTAAGCAAGGTTAGGACTTGGATGGAGGGAAGACAAGGTTTACCAAGTGCTGTAGGCTGTAAGAGAAAGGCAATGACAAGTCACCTCTGAGTATTCCTTGTATAAGAACCGTATGAAATCCATAGGTTTCTCACAAGTCAGCTGGCAACTTGAAGGCACATATACACACAGTGGGCATAACAGATCTGAGCCATTAATTCCTGAAACAAGTGGTATTAGTGCAGAGGCTTGTTAGTCCTAGACTAGACCTGGAAGTTAGCATTCACTCTATCAGAAATGGGGTAACCCTAGGCCAACAATAGGATTGTGAAACAGGGCCAAGAAAAGACAAATTATGAGATGCTGAATGCCTCATGGAAGACAGATACACACACATCCCCCCTTGTGAAAAAAAAAGAGAAATCTGATCTTGCCCCACAATACTTCTTGAAAGAGACTATTCTTATACTTCGGGGGAGGATGTTCTAAACAATTATCTTAAATGTCCTGAAAATAAAGAGGACAGGGGGATATGTCCCAGAAGGCTTGATATTTGCAATCATTTCCCCCCCCCCCCAAAAAGGTTCCTTTATAAGCCTATTGGCAAGGTGCCAAGTATCAAATTCAGGAACAAACTCTGACAGATCAAACACAACACCCCAGCAACTGAGTTAAGAATCAGCAGGCCCTCAGTTCATTTTGGCACCACCAAGGAGAATGTCAAGAAGGAGCTCCTGCTATCTGTGGCTGAGCAGCTACCCAGAGACAGAAAAATCCAGTGGAGTATCATCTGGTTCTACAAAACTCTGGCCTGGATCTGTCTAGGCTGAGTTTGTCTCTTATCTCTTGAGTAACTGCAAACAGATCACCTGAATTTAACTGCTAGAACACCTAGCTGACTGACCACCTTGCTCAACTCAGGCCCTTTCCACACCTTACCTTTTTCCTGCACTGGGGTGCGGGGATCACACGAGCAGCCTCCAGCGAGAGGCCCTTGTGTTCCTGCTGCTTTAGCTCCACACAAGCTGCCTGCTTGCATGATAGCCCCACCTCTTCCTTCTGAAGCGCAGCCTGGGAGTTTCCCAGGATGCGCTGGGGCAGGAAGTGTGACTGGTGCAGCTCTGGAGGCTCTGCACACCAGGTAGGTGCACTTGGGGCCCGGGAGCAATGCACGATCGTGCACCATTTTCGGTTTCCAGCCAATAATGAAAACGTGCGCGATCAGCAACTGCTGGCCCCTGGAGCATTGTGTGATTGTGAGTGCATTGTGCAGATCGCTCCTCACAGTCATGCGATGCCCCAGGCACCCTTTTGCATGGCAAATGCCATGTGGAAAGGGCTTCAGTTGTGGTTGAAGTCAGACTGTCAATATTACATATTAATTCTTATTAATTCTTCCAGGGTTATGCTTTCAAATAGGAATACTCTCTTTATCATCACCACCCTGTGATGTTGCAAATAGAAGGGATCAAGTATTGATATCTCGAACCTTAAGTTCCAGTGTTTCAATCTAACTAATGAAAAGTACATCAATACTGGCTAATCATTTGTGATGTGTTCAAATTTTGGATTTTTCCCCCAGCGCATTATACATGGCTCTGAGAAGAAAATTGCACACGTGTGACTGGAATGACAGTCTCCTGAGATTTGCTGCAGAAATTATAGGTTCAGTTGCAATTTACATGTTAACTTCCATAACCTCGTGGTAGTTCAACCATTTGTAAAGGAACAGCAGGAGGTCTAGTGCTCTAATATTCAATGAATAATTTTGTTTCACATCAAGCACAAGGTCCAGTTTAATGTTTTATTACATTAATATGACACTGGTTGACATATGCCTGCTAATTAAATCAGCTTGTCATAACAGGGACTGATAAGAGTGGTATCTTTTTAAAAACAAAACAAAACAATACTGACTGACGTTAAACATTTTGAAATCTTCTATGAAAAACATGGTTTATGGGACAGATATGTGTGATTTTTGACAACTAATGTATTTTCTTTTTCTTGTACTGCATGTCTATGTATTTATTGGATACTCTTCCAAGGTCCAATGAGAATGTAAGAGCACCATAGGTACTGGATTTTACTGGTGAATGCTTCACTCAGCTGACAGATTCTCTCATGCCTGTTATAATCAGTGGGCACTGTTTAAATCATGGATAAGGAACATGTAGCCCTCCAGATGTTGTTGGACTAGAATTGAAAACAAACCTAACTAGCATACCCCATGCTAGAGAATGCTGGGAGTTGCAGTCCAACAGTTCCTAGAGGGCCACATGATTCCTATCCAAGATTTAAATGGACAATTTGCATTATAATGTTTTCTACTTCTAAATAAGTTGGAGAACTCCAGGCCAGCTCAGGCCAAAGTTTACAAACAACGAGTGCTGTGATGGAGGAAATACAGTAACCTATGGGTCTGAAGACTAATTATAACTCTAACAGTAACAAACTACTTTGAGGCTTGCTACTGTAATTCTCACTAGCTACTTTTTAAACATGCTTTTCAGACTTTGAGGAAAGCATCTTGAATATAGACTGAGAAAGCAACAATATCAAATAAATTGTTTGTGGGAAAAGTCCACACTAAAGACAGAGACGCAGTTACACACTTTTTAAATCTATGTATCTGAATTTGAGAGGTAGATGAAATTATTACACTGACATTGATAAACGGGATAAGGCAAGATAATTGAACTACATAGTGAAATTCATCTGCAGCCTTCTGTAATACTGGATTTTTCAGCTCCAAAAGACCTTTGCTGACCACTGTCCTCCTTGCTAACCATACCCAGTCTTTTTCTGTCTCTCAGCAGCATGTGATGTTTTCTCTAGTCTCTTTTCTAGTTGGCATCCTGTTTTCTTGACTTATGGCCATCTGCTTCCTGTTTCCTTTTTTGGGTCTATTGTAACAACACCATTGCTTATTCTGTAAAGCTTAATAACTTTTTCCATTCCCCAGTCTTCACGGTCACTTGCCCTACAAATATAGCTTCTTGTCTTTCTTGATTAAAGTCCCTAGGCCTGTATGAATCCTCCATATTTTTTCTGATAGGTCCTTCCTTTTTACAGATTTTGGAACTTTTTCCAGTTTTTTTTTTGAGGGGGGGGGATTCTATCTCAGTTTTGCCCACTGGAGTTTCCAGGTGACATCTAGGGGACAGAGAGGTTGATTTTCAGTGTACAATTCTATTCTCCTGGCCAGGTACACTATCCCACAGACTTCTGGGTTTGAGTGTGTGGTCCTGAGGATGTGTGCCTGGGAGACAATAGAAACTATCTTGGTGCACCATGAAACTCAATAATCTCCTTTTCTGAGCTAAATGACCTGGTATCAAGGATGGGTTAATATGCTAGGAGACTTAAAAATTCATGCTGGGACTGCCTTATTAGGAATGGTCCAAAACATCATGTCCTCCATGACAACCATGTGTCTGTTTCAAGTGATATCTGGGTCTCTCATGCTACAGGATACAGTCTGGACATGGCTTTCTGTGCTGTTTGGGGATGGCTATTTTGGTATCAATAAACTCCCTGTAGTTCCAGTATCAAGGACAGATCACTAGGTGGTAGAACTTGCACAGTTAATTAAGATGTACCACCTCAGGTGGATGGTGGATCTGGATGGTTTCCTGATGGCTCTTGGGGAGTTTCCTGCTAGCTCAGCAGATAACTCTATCAAACCTGTATTGACATCTGAAATGAAGAAGTAATCATTAAAAGGTGGATAGAATCACCCCTTAGTATCCTTTTCTGATAAATAGAGCAAAAGTAGCCTCTTTATTTAGGAGAGGGTTGTTGTCCATGTGACAGTAACCAGAAAGACAATCACAGAAAAAATCATAATGAGTCTAGTCAAACTTGGGCAAGAGTTATAAGAAAACCTATTCTGTGGCAGTACTTGTGGGAGGAGCAAGAATTTTTCTCTGCCAGGAGGAGCACTAGATTCTTATCCTTCCTGACTTATAAAAGTGGGATGGAATGGGGAAAGGACTGGCTGACTAGGTAAAGCTGAATGCCATTCTACAAGGAAGGTTCCTCCATGTTTAAAAAAAGAAGTTGTAAGATTATTTATACAAAAATTACTACCTGACTGGATAAATACTGGGAAGTCTTCAATATTCTATTTTTGGAGAAGGTTTTGGAGCATGTGGTAGCCTTTTAGCTCTAGGGAGAGAGAAAAAGTGGCTAAGATGCTTTCAGGTTTCTTCGTCTGTTGGCAGCAACTTCATTTGTTTTCAATACCTCTCTCTAAAACAAATATAATCACAGTGTACATATAACTATATAGTATTTATATAAATACTGTATATAAGTTCTCTATATAATTCTATATATACATTCATGTATAATACGTCATATCCTTGGTCATCTCTTCTCTGTATACATTTCTATAATTCTCATATTCATTTTGAGTTGCTTTTACAAAACTTCCAACCATCTATCTCTCATCGCTCTTCTTGTTAAATTAAAACCCACTCATATATTTACCTTTTGTACCTATTATACATCAAAACCACCCACCATTAAATCTCCTTTTCTTTTCCCTTACATGTTCCATTAAAGGTTTCCATCTTCTTAAATATGATTCTATTGAATTCCCCTTTAATATAGTTGTAAGTTTGTCCATTTCTGTAAGTTCTGTTAATGTATTCATCCATTCACTGAGACTAGGTATGCTTTTACTTTTCCAATATTTAGCATAAATTATCCTTGCTGCTGTTACTATATTTCTTATCAAATCTTTGTATTGCCTTTCTCCTGTATCTAATAGATCTACCATATTAAGAAGAGACAGTTCCAGTTGGAATAAAATTCTTATCTTCAAAATCTTTTGCATAAATTTACAAATTTTTAACCAATTATTTTTAACTTTAGTACACTGCCATCACATGTGGAAAAATCAACCTTCATGATGTTTAAATTTCCAACATCGGCTACTTCCCTTTTTATATATTTTCACCAATTTACTAGGCGTCAAATACCATTTATATATCATTTATATATCATTTTATAAAGATTATCTTTCAAGTCATTAGATTTAGTAAATTTCAACCCTCTCCCCCAAATTTCTTCCCATTGATCAATAGTGTGACCAATAGTGTGACCTATCCGTTGAGCCCAATATATCATACTTACTTTTATTTGTTCTTCTTCTGTATTTATCTTCAATAATAACTTATATACTTTTGAGAGTAAATGTGTTTCCTCTGCACATATTATTTTTGCAAATTCATTCTTACTACTCTCAAAATCATATTTTTTATTATCATCTTTAAACTTCTCATTTAATATGATAACCATTGTATCTCG
Source organism: Ctenosaura bakeri (assembly GCA_948474755.1). NCBI lineage: Eukaryota > Metazoa > Chordata > Lepidosauria > Squamata > Iguanidae > Ctenosaura > Ctenosaura bakeri. The sequence goes on from CAOLHI010001549.1 coordinate 506,577, forward strand.
TATCCTTCCCTTTTCAGATCTTGCAACGCTTTCATCTTCCAATTATTTCCTTTCTCCTATATTAAATCATTATATTTCAGCCATATTTTTAGACTTCCCATCTCTCTCCTGTAAAAAGCCTCCTGTGGTGACACCCAACCTGGGATTTTTAAACCAAACCTACTCTTATATTTTACCCAAATTTTCAAAATTGATCTTCTTATAATATGATTATTAAATCTGGCATTTGCTTTTATCTTTCCATACCACAGATAAGCATGCCAACCGAATTTCAGTTCGTGGCCATCTAATTCCAATAACCTTTTATCTTCCAATGTCACCCACTCCCTAATCCACGTTAGACATGCAGCTTCAAAATATATCCTCAAATCTGGAACTCCCAATCCCCCTCTCTCTTTAGCATCTCTTAATATTTTCCATTTTATTCTGGGTTTTCTCTCACCCCATAAAAATTTAGAGATTTTTTTATGCCACTTTTTAAATACTGTATTCGAAAAGATAATAGGAATTGTCTGGAAGAGATACATTAACTTGGGTAACACCAACATTTTAATTACTGAAATCCTTCCAAATAAAGAAATGTTTATTTTCTGTCATCTTCTTAAATCCCCTTTTATACTCTCCTGTGTTTTAACATAATTATTTTCAAAAAGTTGTTGATTTTTTGTTGTTAACATTATCCCTAAATATTTAACCTTCTTTACAATCTTGAAGCCAGATTTATTGCATAATTCCTTCTCTTCTTTATTACTCATATTCTTAGTCAATATCTTAGTTTTCTCCACATTGATTTTAAAGCCAGAGACTTTCCCGTATTCTTTAATCATTAATAATAATGATTCTATACTATTGTTTGGCTCTTCTAAAGTAAAAACTAAGTCATCAGCAAAGACCTTAAGTTTAAATTCTTCTCCCTTTATTTTTATTCCTTGTATTCTCTTATTATCTCTTATTGTTCTATTCAAATATTCTAATATCAAAATAAATAACAGGGGTGAAAGAGGGCAGCCTTGTCTTGTTCCTTTTTCTATATAAATATACTCTGATAAATTCCCATTTATACTAATTTTAGCTTTTTGTAAAGAGCATATCGCTCTAATCCACTTTGCAAAGTTATTACCAAAATCCATAGCCTCTAGGATTTTTATCATAAATAACAAATTTACATTACCAAAAGCTTTTTCTGCATTGATAAATGTTAGTACCCCTTTTATCTGATTATGGTAGTTTAAATATTTTATTATATCAAGTATTGTTCTTGTGTTGTTCCTAATGTATGGTGAAAAAGCATTTTGGTCTTCATGTATGATATCTTGTAAGCAGATTTTTGACCTATTTGCCAAAATCAATGTAAAAATCTTGTAGTCTACATTTAAAAGTGAAATCAGCTTATATAATCTTCTTTTGGAAATAATACAATATTTGCTTCCCTAAAACTCTCTGGAATTTTCTGATTTGTTAAAATTCTATTCATAATTTTCTGTAGCGGCTTTTCCAGATCCTTATAAAATATTTTATAATACAAGGCTGTCAAACATCTGGGCCTGGTGCTTTATTTCTCTTCAATTGTTTAATTGCATCTCTCATTTCATCTATGGAGATCTCTCTGTTTAAACTCTCTCTTTGAATTTCTGACAAGTTTGGAATCTTATGTTCCCTAATATATTTTTCTATTTCAGAATCAGTCAGTTCCTGTTTTTTATATAACACTTGAAAATAATTATGAAATACCTTAAATATTTATTTTTCATTGGAGATTGTTCTATCTCCTTGTTTTAATTTCATAATCAATCTTTTAGCTCTCTCTTTTCTCAATCTGTATAGTAACCATCTTCCTGGTTTATTACCATTTTCAAAGTTCTTTTGTTTTATGTAATTTAATTTTTTCCTCATTTCATCCATCACTATCATTGCTATTTGTTTTTGTAATACTATTATTTGATTCTTAATCCCAACATTTACTGGATTCTTAAGTAGTTCTAATTCTTTCTTTTTAATCTCCTTGGAGATTTCATTTATCTTTTCCTGCTTCTTTCTCTTCCTTTCATTATTTAATTTCATGAAAGTCCCTCCTATTATTGCTTTTCCTGCATCCCATACTATCATCCCATCTACCCCTTTGTCCATATTAAATGCAAAATATTCCACAAGTATTTCCTTACATTTCTCTACTACTTTTTCTTTACATAATAAGGTTTCATTCAATCTCCATTTATAACTTTGATATCTTTTTAAAATGGTACTCTAACCGGATTATGATCTGATATTGTTTTGGGTAATATCTCTATTTTCCCTATATTTTTACCTATAATATTTGAAACTTATACCATATCAATTCTGGAGTATGAATTATGAACATTAGAATAAAAAGCAAATTCTCTCCTATTTCCTTCCTTTAATCTCCAGACATCAGTTACCTGCAGTTCTTCAACTAACTCAAAAAATTCTTTTGCTAGTTTACCTTGATTTCTCTTGATTGACTTTGTTGACAACCTATCCATGTACTGGTCTACCGCCCCACTAAAATCTCCTAATAAAGACTAATGATCATAATTAACTTTTAATAATACCTCCTTTAATTTTTTATAAAATGAATTCTTTTCTATTACTGGAGCATATATTCCTACTACCAATATTTTATAGTTAATTTTAATTTCAACTCGTACATATCTTCCCTTCTTATCTGTAAACACTAGTTTAGGCTCCAGATGTGGCTTGGCATAGAAAACTACTCCATTTTTTTTTATTCAGACCAACCGATACAAATTCTTCTCCTGACTTCTTTTCTGTCAACAGTTTCACATACTTATCTTTAATCCTTATTTCCTGAAGACATATTAAATCTAATTTATTTTTTGTAAATAATGAAATATTAATTTTTGCTTTTTTAATGAATTCAAATCTTTCACATTCCAAGTAAGACTTTCCAGTTATAGATAGATAGATAGATAGATAGATAGATAGATAGATAGATAGATAGATATAGATATATATTCCCAGGTAGTTTAGATATAGCTTTTTACAATTATCCCACTATTTATATAAATGTAAATATAAATACAAATATAATTAATTCTCAATCCTTTCTTTATGTTCAATCTTGAGCATCCCTCTTTCAACTTTCCTTTACCCTCTTATTTCGAAACTTCCTATCCTACTAAATCACATCACCTACTTATTTAGTCTTTTATTGTTGTTATTTTCCTTCTCCTCTCTTCTATTCCTTGTCTGAGATTTCCAGATCGAGAAGGTTTCCTTTTTCCTGTGTCTTCCCTTCTCTAACGTCTTTTTTTCAGTCTTTATTCAGATCTTCTTCTGCAGAATCACTGTCATTTAATTCCGGATTATCTTCTCCTTGATTCTTGGGTACTTTTTGAAGTTCTTTCCTTAGTTTTTTCAGGAATTCTGTGGCTTTCTCTATTGTGTTTATTCTATATTTTTCCTTTTTGTGGGTACGATTGACCCCCTCAAGTTTGTCCAAACTAAAAAGAATTCCTTCTTTTTAAAAAACATCCACCAGAAATGAGTAGTCCTTTGTCTTTTTCAGTAATCATGCTGGTACTTCCTTCAGTATTATTATTTGCTTTCCATTGATTTGGATTCCTTTGTTATAATGCACCTCCAGGATCTTATTTTCTTGCACACTGTACAATTAAGTCGCTTGGAAGATTTTTTCCTTTTTGAAGTTAGGAAACTAATTCTATAAATATGATCCACTTCCATCTCTAGGAAGTCTTCACTACAGTTAAGACTCTTTGCCACCTTTTCTATTATTTTCTTCCTTATGTTTTCATTTGGAGTTTCCATCACACCTCTAAATCTTAGCCAAGATTCCTTCTCTCTCTGTTCCATCAATGCTTGCCAAACTAGTTGTCTTTCTAATTCTTTAAGTCTTTTGTTTCTCTCTTCAAATACTGAATTTCCTCTTTATTTTCTTTAACATCCTTCTTGACTTGTGTTACAAGTGCTTGCATTGTATTAAACTTTATATTCAAATCTTCTAGTGTCTGTCTTGTTTCCTTCTTGAAATCCCACATCTCTTCAATAAATTTTCTCATATAGAAGGGAACACTTTCTTCTATTGAGGCTCTTCCAGGTTGTGTCTGTGAAGTTTCGGTTCCTTTGGATCTTGTTTGACACTTGTCATCTTTCCTTTCCTCTTCTCTCAGCCTTCTTCTCTCACTTTCCCTGCACTTTCCTCCTCTTCCTCCTCCTTCTGTGCACCTTCCTCTATCACACTCTCTCACCTCCTCCAACCTTCATCTACTTACTTAGGTTTTCTTGATTTATCTCCTCTTTTCTATTTTCTGTTACTGTCCTGCTTTCCTTCCCTTTATTTCTCCTTTCTTCCTTTCAATTCCTTTCCTCTTTCCTTCCATTCTCCTTCTGTCCTCTTTCCTTCTGTCTTCACTCTCTTCCTTATCACTTCCTCCAATCTTTTCCCTTTTTCTTAAGAAAAAGGGGGAAAATTTACTTTATCCCTGTACTTGCACAAAATGGCAGGGCAAAACAAAGCGGAGCAGAAATAGTCCCTTTTACTTTTCAAGCCCAAAAATCCATAGAAAAAAAAAAGTCCACAAATACACAAGTCCAAAGTCCAAAGGTCCAGGAAAATTCAACAAAACAACAACAACAACAACAACAACAACAAACCATAGATCTCTAGTCCAAAATACCTCTAGGTTACCAAAAACAAACAAACAAAACAAAAGTGAGAGAGTGAAATGCATGGCCATTTATCAGCGTTTTCAAGGACACAGTACTCTTTACAGACTCAACACATCTAATCCACAATTAGGAGAAAGGAGCCACTTGCTTTCCGCAAGTAAGTAATTAATTTCAATATACAAAAAACTTATTGTTTACAAGTTTAAATTCCTCTTTCTCCAGTTCTCATATCAAGGTGTTTCACTCCTTATCAAAATGCTTTAAATTCCTTGGTAACCACAGAGAAAAAAAAAAGCAAGTAAAAGGAAAACTCCAAAAGCATAAGAGGGAGAGAAAAAAAATCATTCCATTTAAATCCCTTTCAAGAACTTGTAAGGGTTTTTCTGACTATATATTCCCAAAATTTAATTCTATATCTTCAAAAATGAAAAGAAAAAAACAAAACAAAAACAAACCACAGCCACAACAACATCAACAGAAGAAAAAATATCCTTGCTGGCTATGAGACTATAAGCCTCAAGTTGTAAAAAAGAAAAAGAAAAGACCAGCAGAGAAAAATCAATATCAAAAAGCGCGTTCAACAATAGAGGTATTGTTCCAGTAAACAGATGAAATCTTCTTTATTTTAATTATTTAATTAAAATCACTCACTCATTAATCTCAAGAGGTTCAGTGGACTTATGCAATGCGGGCGAAGAGAAGAAATGTTCTGAACTTTCTCAGCCAGGAAGGACCAAAACTACTAACGAATAGTGCCTCCAATTCCGTCCCAGAGAAGTAACCAAAAGACTTTAAAAAAAAAATGGTATTAAAAGTTGCCCAAGATATACTGTACAACCAACAAAGACTCATACCCTTATTCAGTTCCCAGTGCAATAAGGCAACTAATGCTGTTTTGGCCCACAACCAGACATGCAACTTGATTGAAATTGATCTACTAAATATCCTGTTATATGTACTGTTATATGTCCACTTGTACTGGCCACTTGTGTAAGGATAAATTTCATCCTGACATGAAATAGTTCTAGTTTTAGACCAAATGTATGAAGAAGATCAGAAAAGAGAGGGGGGAAAATCAGCACAAATAATGCAAGGTGATGCATGAATTCTGTTGAAGTGATGGTATGAGACATGATCTCTGTATTTGGGTTACTTTCCAACAAGCTAGATCCTTGACAGTAAATGAAACACAAAAATGCAGAAATAAAGTGGTGCATATTTTTTACTCTGTTTCAGTGTTCTTGCTTCTGTCTCCTTTGTACAGGTTAAGGACAAGATCTTGTGAAACTCAAGCATCTGAGGTTGCAGACACACTTAATAGAGAGTAAATCTAATTAAACATAACTTAGTTCTGCATAATTTCATAATAATTGCACTAATAAAGTTTCTTTTATTTCTATATGGGAATCTAACCAATTTTTTAATTAAAAAAAAAAAGAAAAAAAAAGAAACCAATTGGGTTCCCTTTCCCAAGCCTAACTGATTTTATCTTTGTCTGTCTAATCAAAGGCATTATACAAAAACATATTTTCAAACAGTTTTTGGTAAGTATAAGTAGAGACTCTGTAAGAATCATGCCTATAACTCTAATTGTATTTTGCTCAGTAATTATTAAGAGGCCAGTGTTTCATATATTCAGAGTAAATCCATTCAAATGTAGTAACCCCAGTGAGGAGTTATCCTTACTCTTTTCCCATAGCTGTTTCTAGCATCTCTCCAGCTGCACCGTTTCATTAGTGTAACAATTAATTTTTTTACCAAATATTTGGCAAAGATGAGCAATGGGAAAAACAGAGGGAAAATATTGAGGGTTTTGATGATCAGCATCTTTGAAAAGAATTGTTGAACCTAGTGGGAGAAATGAGGACTTGGGGGTAATCCATGTGCTGAAATATTTTTGCTTCTTTTTCTAGAAAATGTGCAATTTGGTCAGGCAGAAAAAATTGAACAGAGCCTTCCAAGCAATAAATCACTGGATTGCTGGTGACATTCATACAATGCGGATATAGTGTTAACTGTATGAGTCAGACAGCCCTTACTGCACTCAGCCTGTTCCTAGGAGGTGACCTTGCCATGGTGTAGTAATCAATCATTCTGGCACAGGACACACTGTTTTTGTTTAATATTACACTATTGGAATATATAGTAAACAAAGTGCAAAGGAAATTTTGAAAGCAAGCACTCTATAAGGCATGCTGGAATATTTAGTTGCCTTCAGAGTGCTGCTGCGTACCTTGTGCTGTGTGTGAGAGCTTGTCTTGAGTTTTACGAAGTTTAGGAGAGAAAAGTGTAGGTAGGTGTGCTAATCCAAGTTAATGGACTGTAATGCAAGAGGAAAAATTCAGTGGGAAGGAGAGGCTCGAAAGAGATTTACTACAATAGATGCTGCTACCTAGCATTTCTTATTTAGCAACTCAGTACAGTGCACATCTCATGTCACCCTCTCCAACCAAAAAAAGTAAAAATATCTACACTTCAAATACCATAGAGAATTAAGCAAAGAAATGTTGATTATCTAATAAAAATTGTTTACTTGTGCAGAAAATTATAAAGTGCCAGGAAATGTGTAATTTCTGCTTTTTAAATATCTATGTTTCACATTTTTTTTTAAAAAAAATGTATAGACAGTTTAATGGTATTTTATACATAACTTTTTGTGTATTTGTATCTATATGTTTTTTTTGTTATTGTTTGTCTTCATTTTCAAACCTACATTGAGTCCCAGCTTTAAGAAAAAGGCAGGGTATAAATAAACCCATACAATACAATATAATTAAAGATTATTAACAAAAGTGTTATTGGGAATTCTAGCCTTATTGCCATTAGTGACAAACACATTAATGCATATTGGCTGAAATCAAGGCACAGGTCAGAAAGAGAAAGGAAAAATTGGAAATAAATGCATTGCATGTAAAACATCATCCCTGGCCCCCACAAATATTAAAATATTTTGCTAAACTTTTGAAGTCATTTTCTTGCATACAATGAGGACAGGTCATGTGACATATGCAAGATCTTCTGATAAATGCATTACCAACATATTATTTGATACTGGATAGAAAGTAATGAACATTCATATATCTAGCATTGTATTCCTAAGATCATTCATGTAGACTAGTTGTCCAACTCATACTTTTGGTGATATAATACTGCAGTTAAAAAGGGGAAAAGCATTACACATTTCATATCTCACCCTCAAGATATCTTATTCTCTTCTAAATTTAATTTAGAGACTGGGGTGTTGATTTTAATAAGTAGACTGAACCAACATAGTGAGCTACTTAATCTGGAAAACAAGACCTAAGCGTTCTCCCACATAATATCCTGCAAATGAAGGAAATCCATCCTACTATGACTGAAGTATTTAATATGTTAATAGACATCTTTTGCATGTCAGCTGTGGCAAGTGTTCATTGGGACAGTACAGACCATAGGATGGCCAAAGACCAGCAGTGGAACCAACAAATTCATTCATTCATTTGGTTTTTATTACACTTAACTCCCAATATGAGACACAAAGTGGTTTCCAGTGTAAGTTAAAACACAATAGCTAAAACTAGATAGGCATTTTTAGAAGAATTAAACAATCAGCCAAATAAAAACATTAATTTAAAAACAATTCAAAACCCCTTAAATACATATTAGTTTCAGAAAAATAGCACATTCATTGCACATCCTTCTAACTGAACTACCTACAGGCTGAAGGTCTATTTGAATACAAAGACCTTTTGCCTGCCAGGGAGAAGAGAACAGAGAGAAGGGTGGTCAATCAAGCTCCCTTGGGGAGAGAGTTCCATAGCCTAGGAACAGTTACTGAGAAGTCTCTTTCTCATGTCTTCACCAAGATAAGCCTGTGAAGGTGGTGAGACAAGAGAGAGCTTCCCTTTGAAGACAATAAAACTGAGCCAGGCTCAGAGTCTAATTATGGCCTAAGGTTTCTCCCTAGCAACGATACCACAAACACCTGAGCACCACAATTCCAAAACATCTAACTAAACTTAAGAATGGAGTCCATACTCAGTGCTGGGAAAGAGGTGTGTCCACCACCCTGCCTTCCAGCCACCCATACCTTCCAGTTATGCCAGCATTGCAGGGTGAGAAAGGATGGTCTGAGGGACATTGAAGGTGCATATGTTATAATCCTATGGGTTATGTCTTCCATCTGCACATGAATACATTGTGAGAGCTGCCTCTACAGTCATCTGGATGTGTTGATGGGCTGTTTTTCCCCCTCAGTTTTTGGGATGTGGATTGACAGCTTCCTCCTCTCCTCCAACTTGCTGTTTGTCCTGGACTCTATAGCAGAGGTGAAAGTTAGGCAGACTGCACTACTGATGTTCTCACTAATGCTGCCTGGGGAGGAAGAAGACCCAGAGACAGAGAAACAGAGCATAAAGCTCATTGTTAAGTAAGAGAGGTCCAGAAAAGGAATGGTTCTGTGGTACTGGTGAGCTGGGAGTTGTGATGCCCATTACCATGAATAGAGACTGAAAGATTTACCAGCATCATGCAGAAACAACTTTACAGTGCACTGCATGAGTCACCTTCAGAAATCAGCCTTCTGATGACTTGTGGGCATTGGAGTGCTGGAAGGATCTTGAGGCTGCATAAAATAAGGTGTACAGTGGGACATAAATTAAAGCCTGTCATGAACAGTGTGCAGTGGGGATGTTAACATAGATCAAACTGATAGTCCTGAATCTAGACTGAGATAGTACATCAAGGAGACAGTGTAGAACTTTGCACTCAGTGCATTGTGTGACAATTGTTCGTTTGTTAATTGCAACACTGCACAAGCAAAAGATTTGAAATGCATGATTGCAATACTGTATGGCTGGCATTTTGTTAGTGAGAGATGCATGCATAAGTTGCACTATACGTGAATTGAATTAGTTGCTATAGAGCAACAGACATACTTTGCTGACAGCAGTGAAAGAGGAGTTGTACCTACAGCAACATTATACATTGTGGTTACATTTTGCACATTGCAGTTGCACATGGCACACTGTGGTTGTGCATTGTACATTGTCTATTTCACAACATCACCCAGGGCCCATTCACATTACACAATTATAACATAATTATTCCACTTTAACTGTCATGGTTCCATTCCAAAATATTACTCTAGAAGTAATTAGTTACATTTATTTATTGAAATATTTATATTCTACTCTATACCCAAAGGAGAACCAGCATGGTGTAGTGGTTTGAGTGCTAGACTATGAACCTGGAGACCATGGTTCAGTTACCCAGTCAGCCATGGCAATCCACTGGGTGACCTTGGCTCATCATACACTCTCAACACCAGAAAACCTTATGATAGGTTCATCTTAGGGCCGCCATAAGCTAGAAATCACTGGAAGGCACACAGCAACACAATAACCAAAGATCTCAGGGCAGCATTTAATGATAGTATCAAGCCTCTTTGTGAAAGTATTCATAGTTTAACATTATAGTGACAATTTTAGAATTAATGTTGTTACTTTCCCTTTTCTTCGTATTTTTAAAAATCTGAAAGCAACAAGTGCTGATATGTGATAAAAATTTCCTTCTCCTTCTGTCTGTCTCATCACCATATGGAGTAGAACCTGAAGCAGAGGCTGAATAGCTCTCAGACCACGTCAAGGTCTTCCTCCATCATTTAGAGAAGTCACATCCCTATAACTATGACACTAACTTAAAAGTCACAGTTACACTATAAAAGGAACAAAGTTATCCTTCTATACAAGTCACACTTATATCCCTTTATATAAATCACAGTTACTCTATAAAAGTTATACCTCTATACAACCATAATATAATGCAAACATACTGTCACTATAGGGAAAAATACCCCATTAATTACAAGGAGCTCGCCGTTCATAGCCATGTACTCTCCGTCTTTGAGATGAATAACAAATGCATAGCAAAATCACAGGGTTGTTGTATACTCTGGAATTATTCTCTGGCACAGCTGGGTCTCCTGTTAATTTTCCATGCAGTGTCACATTCACTTGCCCAAGCAGAAGGCTTTGGGTGCCTGTAAAAGTCTGTCTTTGAATCCTTGTGTATTCAACCATGTTTGTGGTGTTGAATTAGGATTGCCACCCCCTTTTTTTCTGACAGCCTCCTTATCTTTGATAGCTACATGGCAGGCATGTATAATTTGCTCTTCTCCATGGTAGGATTAGTTGTGCATATTCAATTTGGCCAGTGCAGATGGCTGAGAATTTTGTTCAGTTTGATTTAGATAAGAACTTACCAAAATGTGCAGATTGCTTCACAAATCTGACAGAATGAACTTGCAGGGCTTCCCCCCCCCTCCAAACGAACATGGAGAAATCTGAAACTGATGAATTCTCCCATCCCTGCAGCTGGGGACAGAAGAGCCAGGGACCCTTTGAGTGATTATGGCAGTCTTTATCAACAATATCATTCAAAAGCTCAGTCCTATTGGGCTTAATTGCTGCTATTATTTTCCTTTTATATCTCTCTCATTGTGTCAGATCAGACATTTGTGCTTCAGGATCAGCAGTGCAATGCTGTGGTGGGGGCTGGGGGGTGGGATACATCAGTATTCTGTTAAACTGAGCTGGAAGCAAGAACAATGTATACAGTAATAATGGACAAAATTAACAGTGTTTTGCTTCCTGTTTTCAGATCTTACTGAGTTGTCCAAAAAAAGATTAAAAAATGTAGATTCCTTGACTATTATGCTCAGCAGTGGTGGTGGTGGTGGTGGTGGTGATGGCTGTCATTCAATATTGCAGTTCCAGATTAGTAACAGCTCTGTATCTGGTTGTTGTAATACTATCCAAATGCTCCCACAGCCCACCTGAACAACCAGCAGCTGGACTGGGTGAACGAAGTCTGTTGTGCTGCTGATCACAGCTTGTTTGCTGGTGGGTAGGAGTTAGATATGTGATCTTCCTCATGCCCAGACTGGCAACTAAACAGATCTATTTTGCCCAATCTGGCTGCTGGTTGTTAAGGTGAGCTGGTGTGTGTGTGTGTGATGTTACCATGTGATGTTACTTAGTTACACATACATAACTATGTTGCCAATGTAGAATATCAGTTAGAAATAACAGGTCTTGCTAGATATAATTACCCCAAGTTAACTGAGTCTAACTGAAAAAAAATGAGGAAAAAATTAGAGGAAAAAACAATAATAGGTATTTCATAGTTAAGACATTCAATGTTGCAGTAAATTACTTGGCTACAATAGCTTTGCTTATCTAATATATAAAAGTCAAAGTCTGCCTGTGTCAGGTGAAGACCTGACCTCACATGATTGGCTGTGTGAGGCAAAGAACTCATATGATTGGCTGCCTGAGAAGATTCTATGGAATCCTGGGGTTGGCAGTTTAGGGAGGGGCCTTTAGAATTCTCAGCCAGAGAGCTCTTGGGCCTGGCCAGTTGATACGGAGATGAGGCCTAGCAGCAAGGAGGAGGGCAATGTATTCCCTCAGGAAACCAACCGGTGTACGCTAATAACTCTGAATACAGATTGGATTGGAGAATATGGGGAAAAGTTACAGGTACTGGACGAGATAGTTTGGGGAATTAGAGACATAGGATCTCAAATCTTTCTTACGAATGTTACCTATGAGAAAATAAAACCCTGGGCAATGCTGGAGATATACTAGTCTTCCATAAATATGAAATAGCAGCCTGAAATTATTTTCCTAGAACAAACCAGAGAAAAAGAGATCAGTCAGGCTTTAAAATTATACTGCTCAGCTTTGAATATGTTGTCTCCAACTTTATGTAGTAATTTCATGTTAAGCATTTTGTGGAGTCTAGAGAACTGCATTATACAACTTATGTATGGATAACTAGCTCTTTGGGTGCTTCTGACTGAGTGCTTTTACAGTGGAATCACCCTAACTTATTCAAAGAATCTTGTAACACAGAACTGTATGACATCACCTTCCATTTGTAATAATCTTATGCTTTTAGCACAGAAAATGAGTTCAGGAGGAAAAGACCACATAGCCACTAAATGGTCTTTTGATTGGCTGTACTAGGAGCATTCCATCTGAAATCACCTTCTCGTTCAGGTACCATTCAGGCTTTCCTGCCTCTTGAGTACTCCCTCCACCGTTGACTACAGAAGCACTCATCAGTAGAGGTGGATAGGATGGCAGCCATGACTTCTGCTCCTGCCACTAGCAAGCTGCAAGAGTAGTACATGGCAATTTAGAATCATAGAGTTGGAAGGGACTTCTGGGGCTATCTAATACTGTCTCCTGACATACAGAGATACATAATTAAAGGACTCCTGAGAGACAGCTATCCAACCCTTCTCTGAAGACATTCAGAAAAAGAGCTCCAACCACCCTCCAAGGCAGTCTGTTCTACTACGGGTCTCAGAATCTCACCAGACCTATTTTTGCTCACCTGGACCTCCCCAGGCTCCACTTTAACCTTAGCCTTCAGTTACAGATCCATCCACCACACCTGCTCTTTGTCATCTTTGCTTTTCAAGTAGCATTCAGTTCTTACCCCTGAAATCTATGGATTTCTATGGATTGAGGGAACTGTGAGCCCTTCCACACCACACAGTTTTAGTGCTGTATACCATTGTAATTGCCATGGCAACATCCTGAATGGGCAGGTGTAGCCCTCTGACTTAACCAGCTGCCCATCCACCTCACCACACATAGAGGATGAATTGGAGGAAGTCCCCCACCCCAGTCACACACAAAGTGGAGAATGTTAAGAGTAACAGTTAGGAATAGTTTCTGTCACAGCCACTGACTGCCTGTTGCCAGGCAAGGGAGCACAGAGCTAGCAGAAGGCTGTTTTGGCAGACAAATTGAGACAATTCAGTGGAGCTTCCCTGCTTAGACTTAAGCAGAAGGGGAGTCAAAAAGTTGGTCCAGGAATTCAGGAATCCAGTGAGCAGCAAGGTTGGACAGTCCGAGGGTCAGAGAATCCAGGCAAACAGCAAAGTTGGGAATCTGTAGCACATAAGGGCAAGAGCCAGCAAACACATATGTTGTTTCTGGCATTGGACCATCACTTTCTGCCTTCCTTAAGAAGGCTGGAGCCAGCTGGCTCTCATTCCAGCCTGCTGCCCTCACAGCCTGACTAGCTCCTGGTGTGCTTGTGTTTGCTTGTCTTCCTTTGAGGCTGCTGTTCACCTGAAGAATCTGACTCTGGCCCATGACAGTTTCCACCAACATAGAAAACAGCAGCATCTCCTCCAGATCAAGACCCTCAGCAGAAATGAGGAGTGCCCTGCCATCTAAGCTTACTGTCTCACTGAAACTAATAGAAAGGCTGCCTGCTTACTTTCTAAATTTCTACCTAGGTCCCGAAGAAAAGGATTGCTGGAGTAGTTTATGTTCTAAAATGTAGATTGCCCATGATCCCTTCAAGGAGTCCCAAGAGATTTTAACTTTAGACACACCATTCAAATGGCACTTCTCAATGGTAGAATAAGAATTGTTGTTGTTCTAGTTCTTGATACTAATAGCACCTGTATTGAATAGGAATCCAGCAATTCCTCTGTGGGTCTCAATGCCTTACTAAACATACTTTTATCTCCAAGAGCTGCCCAGAATCCACTTCTCCACTTTAAAAAAAAAAATAGAAATTATCTGTCCAAGCTTGGTCTGGGCTGGCAGACAGGAGAAGCTGATAACAAACACAGATCAGAAACCCAGCAGTAACTTAAATGGTCAGTTTACTGAAGAAAGGAAACAGCTTTGCAAATGAGAAGCAATAAGTGTCCCAACAATGTCCATAAATCAGAGGCAAGCAAAAACAAACACAAGTCAAAGGCAGAAACACAGGCAAGGGCAGCAAACAGAAGCATGCATGGGAGAAATGGTCACTTGATTACTGACAAAGGCTAGAGGGGGAAAGTTCAGTTCTTATAGGCTCCAGGGTCAGCACAGCTGGTACCTGATTAATTGGTGCTTGGCATAAATTCTCTGGGAGTGACACAAGAGACCCTTTTGGTGTCTACACTGGGCAAAAGTAGGTACAGCTAGATCATTCTCTGTGTCAGAGTGAGCAGGGCTCCCTGCTGAGGCTGACAGTTCTGTCCCTGGGGCGGGTGGTTATACTGTCTGCTCTGCAGGTTTTACTGCAGCAGTCTCTGTGTTAGGGCTCAGAGCAGGTTCTGCTGCCTCAGACTCTAAATCTGAGTCTATGTGCTAGAATCCCATGACATTATCAGAGGGTTACTTCTAGATTTGTGTAGCCCCAAATAACATCTAAATGGCCAATCTTGTCCCCTGGAGATTTCTGAGCTACAATTGGCCACTCGGGGCCTGATTTATTTATTTTTTAGCACATAGGAGTGTTGGGGTGTCTTAGAGGTCACTGACCAAGCCATGTGTTGTACATGGGTTGCACAATTCACATACCAAAATTTTTTCAGTTTGAGGCAGCCTTTCACAGTATGTGGTAGGATCAGTGCTGCACCACTTGCCACTCCACACTATAAAGGCTGAGAATCTTAGCTTAGGCATGAGTCTCACCAGAAAGTATATGTGTGGATGCTGGAATAAGAAAATCTATTTCATATAAGTATAGGTTTTTTTAGATCATCTGAAGGGCCAAACTCTCCCACACGAGCCTGGTCAGATTTTGAAATCTCAGGGAGGTTCTTTTCTCAGTCCCATCATCCTCTCTGGTACATCTGGAAGGCCTTCTTAATGGCTGCTTCTAGACTCTCGAACTTTGTAGAAAAGCCAGACTGGCCTCATCTGTGGTGTCCTTCTGTCATCAGGTGAAGGCCATTTGTTTCGACGTGCCTTTGGGAGGTGATTGCTTATGAGGAAAGTGCTTTTAATAAGGTGCTATATTGTTTATGCATCTTTTTAATTGATATTTTAAAATGGGTTTGTGTCTTCTAGTGATGTTTTATCTGTTTTAATATATACAAACAGTTCTTAGTCCTAGGATTGGGAATATTGTGGTGGAATATAATAATGATGATGATGATGATGATGCTATAAATACAAATAATAATGGTATACATGTGTGCAAGAGTTGATATGTGTGACTGCACACACCCTTTTTAACTAGGTATTGAAGCATTCAAATAGAGCCACATTCTCATTTTGTGTGTATCCCTGTTGAATACATCCTTATATGTTTTTACTTGCATAAGAGGTTTAAAAAAGAGTTCTCGCATAAGAGGATTTTCTATTTTTATACCATGGGTTAGTTGTACAGCTGTAAAATGACATATGCACATGTAAACATGCAAAGAGATTGCTTCAGAAAATTGATCATAGGTGTATGCTGTACACTGAAGCTTTATTTCATCTTATAATTAAAATAAGATATCTTCTGTAAAATTAGGCTGATCAAAGTACAAAATTTAGCAAATATGCCAATGAAGTACACAGGCAGGTTAACCTAGATTCAATATACATTCCCTCATAGGTTCCTTCAAGGAATCACATTGCACACCTATTCCAAGGCTTCAAATCACTGGGGAATGATCATTTTCGCTCCAGTACCATTACAGTGTACCACTTCCTATAACAATAATGGGTGTCAGGTACTGTTTGGACTAGACAAGATTAAGTTATCACCCCCCTGCTGTGTGTTAATTTATTGCTTCAGACATTTTCATATCTGATCCATTTTCACCCACTCTGTTGCTGTTCCACAAAGTTCTCAGCTTCTGCCAGTTTCGGTATCATTTGAGCTGAGAATACCTGGCACCGTGAAATGGCTTTCTTCTCAGTGTATGGCTCAGGTATGATCCTTAGAGAGAGGAGCTGTGTGTTCCTCATTGAACAGGGGAATAGAATGTGCACAAACACAGCAAAGCAATATGCTTAGGTGTGACACAAAAACCAAAATATTAGCTTTTTAGTAAACAAGAAAGGAAATTACGATTCTATTTGAGATCCCAGTGCTAGACATCTTTAAGTAATGGTGTTATTTCTTGAAGGAAATCCAGGGTCATAGATGCACAGCAGCAACATCAAAAGATATTCTATTTTTTTTGTCCCCTGGTTTTGTTTAGTGATTATGTAGAACCTGCTGAAAAGGTGTTTATTTCTGTTTGTAAATTGAATGCACTGGGTGTTTCTTTCAGCTTTGCCCCAGGCTCTGTTGGATATGCTGATGGAGATGGAAGTAGAGTCAGGCACTAGAGGAATGGCTGTAGAAAAGAACTCAAGTAGAAAACAAAGCTGTATTTTTGTCATTTCATACCTCTCCAAAGTATCACAATGTGAGGTGAAAAAGTGAGTTTAATATACAACGTTAAATGGGACAGGTGATGTAAAAGGAAATGTGAGGAAAATAAAAGAATACTATGGTTTAGTTACTCTCTGCATCTGGTACTTGGGATACCATTGTTTTGTGGATCTCCTGGGCAACAGCATGAAATAAATTCTGAATTTTCAAGTGTATGGTTGCATTTTCCTTGTCTATATGTAGGTGCTCAGCAAAAGCCTAAATGGTTTCTTAAAAAAATAATAATCCCCAAATACTTTTTAATTTTGAGGCATTAAGTGAACCTCATGCTGTTTGTGAATATTAGAAAAGAAATTAATAGAGTGCATGCATGTCGTATGGGTATGTTGGGGAGAGACTGACTTCCAGAGCTTGGAATAATAGTAATCATAACAATAACAACAAATATCATTATTAGGATTGTGGCCATCAGACCTCTCTAACCAGCATGGTCCCATGCTGGTGAGGGATCATGGGAACTGGGACCCACAAAGGACTTTTTTTGAGCTCTGCCACGCTTGGACTTATCTTCTACCCAAGATCTTCATTGGACCCATATATGAAACATATAACTACATTTGTTCCTAAGCAACATTCAGCTTAATTCATGTTGATGTTTCAGTTTCTAGACCTGTCTATTCATTCACTCTGTCTGCAGAGTTTTATTTTTTTAATGGTCAGAAATCTATATTCATTGCTTCTTATAACTATTGATAACCTTTCTTCCTTCCTTTTTTTCAGTGCTCAGGATTACATTGCATATGTGCAGAGATTATATACAACCCACAAATAAATTCTCCCATACCATTTTATTGGATTTCTAGTAAGTTGGCAGACTAAAGTGATTTTTAACACTTATCAATTGGATTTATGATTCTGGTGTCATCCACCCTGCTTCTGACATTAGGAAATGTTCAACATGAGGGAGTCACACAATGATTTTTTTAACTACACTATAAAATACTTTTAGTCTCTTTTCTTTTTAAAATCCATAAATGACTAATTTAATCATAGCCCCAGAGTAGATATTCTAGGTTTCTTGCTCTGCTAATTATTTGGCAGAATTTTGGTGCTTTAAATCATGATGACATTTGGTTGAATAGTAAATCACAAATTATAGGTTCATGGTCATCAAAAGCCAACTTGAGAGTCTTGGCTATGTGACAGATGAGGAGATTCTTTTGTTCTTGAATGTTCTCTCTCCTGCTTAGACATATGAGAGAAATGTTCTTTCTCTTGCTCATCCATTCCAATGTTCTAGGTCTGGCTATTTTCGTGTAAAAGGGTCATAGCAGAGCTTGGGGGCAAATATGTTTGGATCATGTTTCCCAGAATCCCCCAGTCAGCACAGTCACTGGCCCTGCTGGCTAGGGTATTCAAATTTTCCAGGCTCCGTATCACAGAAAGCGTGACCCAGCTCTAGCATGTTTTAAATGTGACTTGACTTCTATCATGTCTTTTGCAAATTTTTAATAAGCAAATAACAGCTGTATTTGGGGTTAAATCTCTACCTTTTCAAAAGTATACTTTAAAAACTTGTATGTTTAATTTGTTCACCTTTTAAACAGTACTCAAAAACATGCATCTATAAGTGTATCCCCTGAGAAAAAGAATCCACCTCAATCTCTTTAATATATGGGAATATTTTTATTGTATACTGTCGATGTCACCTGCTTCTGGACAGACAGCAGACATGGTGGTGTTTAGCATTAGAGTTCTGCCCTAAGAAGCTGATTCACCCCATATACATTTTAAAAAACCTAGCCTTCACATAACTGGTTGGTTTGCTGGACCCACTTTGGAACCTGGGAGGGGGGAACAGAATTATTTATAACACTCCAGCTTGTCCCTCCCTCAGTGGCCTCTTTCACATGCCAGTCCTGTTGCAAAATGGCTTCAGGAGCATCATGCGATTGCGAGGACTGTTCCACATGACGTCCTCTTGCAACGCTCCCGAGGTCATTAGGCAGCGATCATGCATTATATCATTTTTGGCTTGTTGCTGAAAATGATGTGTGATCACACGTCCCTCCCGTGCCCTACCCGCACTTACTTTGTGTGCGGAGGCTCTGAAAACATGACCATCGCACTTCCTCCCCCAGCACAGACTGGGAAAGTACCTGGCTGCACTGTGGAAAGAAGGGGCGGAGCGCTCACGCTTCCTTCCGGCCAGCACAGAGCTTGTGCAGAAGGGAAGCGGAGGGGACGTGAGTGCCTCTTGCGAGAGGCTTCTTGCGTGATCCCCTCACGACGACACCACAATGAGGTAAGGTGTGAAAAGGACCAGTGACTCCCTGGCATGGGAACTTTGAAAGTTATCACCTCTCTGTGTTTATTTTAAAGTTCTCCTTTGAGTAAAAACTTTTTATATTTTAAAATGCATTTTTAGGCATTACAGTGTGAAAATGCAGTAGTGTGCTGGCATGTTTAGTACAGCTTCCAAAGAAAAATAACAACAACAACAACAACAAACCCTGACCAAACAGGGACAGTGGAGTGAGGTGAACGGGGGAGGAAGGGAATGGCCAATGACACTATAATGTAAAAGGAACAGCAGTGGCAATGTCGCTACTCATCAACTTAAGGCAGAAAGGTGCAGAAAACAGCATTCCTAATTTGTTACCATTGCACAAGTGGCAATGCCAGGACTGTAATGGTATATCATGCTAATAGTGTCTAGTATGGAAATGGCCTTAGAATTCTGTGCCACAAAGCTCAAATACTATTGTTCAGAGGAGTGTCCTAAAGTTTTCCAAGATTTCACCAAAATACAAATCCCACTATTTCAAAGGATGGAACTATGACAGTTAGTGTTTTCAAACTGCTGTAAACTATGCAGTGCTGAAACATCTCACATCATGATAGACCATTAGCTCCATATCTAAGATCTGGACATCACTGAAACTCTGTCAATTATGGAGTGTGCAGTACTATATTAATTCACAAGAACAATGTTTCCCAACTTCTTACTCTGGTTGGGAATACTGCTGTCAACATATCCATTCAGTATTGGCCATATTGACTGGGGATGATGGGGACTGAAGTCACTAGCAGCTGCAGCCTCTCACATTGAGGAAAAGCATCACAGTTCAACACACTGTTCCTTTCTAACCTTTGTCAGTTGCATCGGGGAAAAGCCACTGGCATGGAAGCTTTCAGTGTGATAGTCTCAATCCACACAATTATTAAACCTTTACAGCCTTTCTCAACCTTTTTATCTTCGAGGAATCTTGAAGTAATTTTTGGATCTCAGGGAACCACTGCAGAAAAATTAGTATATCTACAGCACAAAAAATGTTTTTTTTTAAATTCAGTCTCTCACAGACCTCTAGAAACCACTTGCAAAAGTACTATGGTTCCAGAGAACTCTGGTGGAGAAACCCTCTGGTAGGGCAACTATCTATAATGCTGACCTATTTTTTAATTGCAACTAAAACTGTGTGTAGCCTAGAAAGTGACCTATAAGAGGGGAAGGTAAATAGTCCTCTAGCAGTCAGAGCAATCCTGTAAATGCCTACCCAGAAGTAAGCCCATCAGAGCTCACTAGAACATACTGAAGAATAGTGCATTTAGAACTTCAGCTTGTGTTTTGTAAGCAATGTGGCCACGGCCAGATAGTCAAGAGATTTACTTGCCTGTTGGAAGGATTTTGTGGCAGGACTATGTGGCTTGATGTCAAACCCTCAGTATTCTGGAAAACAAATCAAACAAATCAAAACATATATAGCAAGAGTGGGAATTGTGCAAGCCACAGGTGGTCCATCAATACCTCCATGGTGGGGGGATTGTGCTGTTGAAAGGGCATGTTTTTGGGGGGATAACATCAGGAGATGTATCTATGGTAACATACATATATCTCTGCACATACATCTAAATTTCAGGATTTTTAGGCTGAATGTATAAATCCAGCCTATCTTTAAGAAGAGAGACAATCAACAAACAGGATCCTTGGAGTGAAAGTAAATTCAGTCTCTGATATAATATAAGATAGTTAATGACACAAAGGAAAACATTAATAACTATAATCCAATGGTTACAGGGTCTGTACTCATGGTCTTTGCAAGCTCCGCTTCATCAGCCAAGCTTGAACGAAGCTATGAGTTTCCGGCTGTTACACTGCCATAATGGAAACACATTGGCTGGCTCAGGCCTTCACATTCTTGAGCCTTAAGGCTTGTGTATTAACTGCAATGTGCTTCAGTTAGCATTCCATTTTCCTTTCTTTAACTCCTTCCCGGAAGCTCATTTTTCATTCCTTAAGCAACCATCTTCAAACCAAACCAAAGTATCTATAAATCAGTGATGTAGACTCAAGTTGATAGACTCTGACTCAAGTTGGACTTAAGTTTCTTCAGTGACTCGACTTGGATTTGACTTGGCCATAAATGATACACTGACTTGACTCAACTTGAGACTTGTATATTTTTAATGACTGACTTGCTGCCCTTGGTTCAGTAACATAACATATTCATTCAGAAACCTTATGACTTTGAACACGCTTCCATCTCTTTTTGTCTACTGTTACTCTGATTTCTGGGGGTCCCGTGAAGGAGACCTAAGTGCGCTCCAAATTATACAAGTTGGGGAAATTAGCAAAGAGCACAAGCTAGCAATATGAGAGCCAGGGCAACGGAGCGAGATCTTTTACCCAATGTCTATGGGGCCGAGTCAAGGAGCAAACAGAAGTAAATAATAATTGTTGTTTTTATTAAAACACAGCCAAACAAATGTATGCAACATGCTCGCACAGAGAACTATAGAAATAAAGGTTGGAGTTGGATAGAGGGATTTTTAAAGGAGGTTTTGGTATGGGAAATACTACACCTGTCCTGAAGCTTGGGTAGTCTGAAGAAGAAGTTCGTGGATATGAAGTTTCTCAGCATGTGGGACTGAGGAGAAAGCTCACCAAGCAAAGCGGCAGCAAGGCGGGATGGAAGTCGGGAGCAATCCGAGGAAGGTCTCAAAGTCAGGGGTTCTTATAGAGGAAAATGTGGCCATAGGCTAGTCCATACTTGAGGACAACAATGAGTTTCGGGCTGGAGACAAAGCCTCCAAAAGGTCAGAATTTTACATGATTGGGTTAAGTCTGAATTATCAATAGAGTAGCCAGTATGCAAACGCGGAGTGCTTGACAGATGAGTATTCAGCTAGTCAGGCTGCCTGCTTGGGGCAGGGAGTTCTTTGTAAGTAGTGTGCATACATAATATGGTCTCCTGAAGTGGCGAGTCGGCTATTAGTGGCCTGCCTGTATATGTGTGGACTATTACAGCGATTAGCGGCCATGCCTGTATGCGAGCTTGTCCGGGGGCCCCACAAGCACATGGAGAACAGAGGGGTATAGTAGGCCAAATTATTGATATCAAAATGATATCTAATATCCCACAAGTCCGGGCTAGAAACTGCAGTAACACTACTAGTCATATGACAATCTGTCTCAAGCCCAAAGTATGGGTGCATTTCTAAGAGAGGAACAGCAAATGGGTTAGGCAATGGGCTTGAGGAAGAAGGATCCTTACTTCTAAAGCTTTTGAAGCTTCAGCAATGGGGAGTAAGATAGGATCCTATTCCTCACTTCCAAAGCTGCAGATGGCAAAATTGCAAATGTGGAGAGCCGATTCTACTTAAATTGTTAAAACTGAATTTATTTCACTTTATCGTATAATTTTGGAATTTTGGTTGGGTGTAAAGTTGGCTTCCAGACTTGAGACTTGACTTGAAAGTATCTTCAAGGACTTGAGACTTGACTTAAGATTTGAAGGTAGAGACTTGAGACATGACTTGAGACTTGGAGTAAAAAACTGAAATACATCACTGCTATAAATGAAGTCTGAACCAGACATTGTTCTTTGAGAATTTTAACTAAATGGGGGATATAGGAGGTGAGGGCGAGAAAAAAGAATTCTTTTAAAAGTAGCATTTCCAGTAGCATTAACCAGTAAGATCCTCAAAATGTTGAAATAATTTTAAATGTCCACCTCAAAAACAGACCCATTGACATGGATGTTGGCTTCAATTCAGTGCCAGGTTAAAACCTGGCTCTTTATTTAAACCACCAGAATGTAGGGACCATGGCCTGATTAGGCTGTGAAATTATGTCACAGTGCACATGGTTTTAACTTTGAAACATTGTTTTAAATCATTTAAAACTAGTTTTAACCTTTTAAAATGGCTTTAAATTGCTATCTGGTTTCAAACTGTTTAAATTGATCTGTAGTCTGTGCCCTGTCTTGTGATCTTTTGATGCCAGACAGGGCATACATATTTTGCTAAATAAATAAATAATCAAATTCCCAAGCTGCAAAAGTGAAGAGTGCATTATTACATAGAAAATCATAAAATAACAGGGTTTCCAGACAATATCCGCCACAGTAGTGGCACTTATCCTTCCCCTTAGCCCATTCCACCACCACCCCCAAACTAGTAGGAAAATGACACATATATTACAAATGTCCCTAGGCAAAAAATCTGATTTTTTTTTTTGGAAGGGTAGATGCAGAGACTAGGGAGTTACAGAATGAAAAGCAAAATGTTTTATGATTTTAGTCACCTTTTTACTCCATTAGTAACAAAGTCATAGAAAGCAAAATAGGATGAAGGGTGGATAATGGATTTGGGTCTTACAGCAACAATGGGACTGGAATATCCAAGATTTTTCAAAGAAGCATCTTGTAGTTTATTATGCAAGGTCCCTCATACTCCAAGACCTTTTAATGTCCTGGATCCTGAGAGTGAAGTAGCACAGAGGACTGAAGACTCAAATGCAGTCTTGCAATATATTACTTTAACATTCCCAAAGCCCTGGGAATGGAAAGCTCTGATTAAACAGTCTTCTGGGATGAGAAGCTAAACCTGTTAGGCCATTTCTTCACAAGGTTGATACATTGTAGCAGCATCAAATTCTTACCCTCCCGTCTGCACATTGTACCGTTTTAACATCATAGTTTTCCTTGTGGTTCTGCATGTTTTCAGCTCCTAGAATGGTTCACTGCGGTTCACTGTAATGCTAAACTGCTGTGTGTGAAAACTGGAAAAACTCTGATGTAAATCTCCCAAACCGGTTCTGCTTCGGTTTTCGCCTACATGCAGAAGTGTAGCATTGATTCATATCGCATAAGTGGCCAGTTATGGGCGTTCCCAGGCTGTCCCTTCTGTCGTTTCCATCCTTATTTCTCTCCAGCCCATCAAAGGGCAGCCTGCCATGATTTTTGTCTTCCTATGTTAACTGGACAGCAGGAAGAGAGTGGATCTGGTAATGGACTGTTAAAATGTGTTTTTTTCCACATATCAATGAACATACATTCCTATGCATAAAGGTAGCACACAGAAATGTGTTAAAAATGTGTTTGTTTGTTTTTAAAATAGCAGACCAATCAGTGATGGTGGGGAAGGGTTAGGGAGGGGAATGGGTGTGGCCAGGGACTTGCTGTTGTGGATGCAGCAACCACTGTTCTCCACAGTAATACACTGTAAATAAGAGGGTGCAGACAGCACAGTTTCTTAATTTCTGAATTCAATTTCCAAACTGGAATATAAAAACACTGCTCTTGACACGCAGAGAACTGCTCTTCTTCTCTTGTGTGGAAATGGCCTTAGTCTACATCTCTTCCTTTCCCTTCCCTTCTCCTTACCCCTTCCTTCTTTGACTCCTTGTTGTTGTGTGCTTGCAAATTGTTTCTGACTTATGGTGAACCAAAGGCAAACCTATCATGGGGTTTTATGGGGCTGAGAGTGTGTGATATCCTCAAAGCCAACCTGTGAGTTTCCATGGCAGAGCAGGGAATCACATCCTTACCTTAACATTTTCTTCATATGGAGAGGCTGCAGAGAAATGATATCAGTTTTTTCAGACATGCTGTCTGTGCACCTGTACTTCTCTAAAGCCCTTTTCGCACGCAGTTTTTTTTGCGCGAGGGCCCCCTGAGCATCACATGAATGGGAGCATTGGTCCGTATGACGCACTCCCACTCACGTGATGCTCACGAGCCTAAAGCGGGACACGTGTACATTTTTTTATTTTTGGCTCTAAGCCGAAAATACTGCGTGGTCGCACAATGCTCACGGGGCCCTCATGCACTTACCTGTGTGCAGTGCGCTGAACAAGCCGGCCCGGTCGCGCTTCCTCCCCCAGCGCAGCCTACAGCTCCCAGGCTGCGCTGCAAAAGGAAGGGGCGGGGCGCTAGCACGACAGTCGTGCAAACGGCAAGCTGCTACGGGAGGAAGGGCTGCCATGAGCGAGTCGCGCAAACGGCTGCTCGTGTGAGCACCACTCCCCACTGCCGCAACGAAGGTGAGGTGTGAAAAGGGCCTAAGTCTGAAGCACAAGATTTAGTCCACTTCAGAGGAGACTTGCATGATTCAGAGTCTCCAAAATTTCACTGAGCCACTCCATTTTGGTTCAAGATTCTGCCTGAGCCCACACCACAGAATTTCCACTTGGTACTTGTTCTGTCAAAACAATTTTGTTAGGTTTGCATATTCCATAAGAGAAAAAAAAGAAATGCAAATGGCTTCTGTTTCCCAGTTTCCATGGTAATGTACAAAGGGGGCTCCAAGATTTCACCTGCAGAATATATGCGTATCATTATATGTGAAAACTGAAAGCTGTTCTGCCCTATACTCTTATAGTGCTATCATTCCACTTTCCACACCTTATGGAATCCTGAGGTTTGCAGTTTAGGGAGGGGTCTTTAGAATTCTCAGCCGGATTGCTCTTTGGCCTCAGTAAATGACATACCCCAAAATTCCACAGGATGTTGAAAATGGAAATGATAGCAGTATAACAGCTTAATGTGGAAAGGCTCTGAGATTTATACTGAATATTGCAGTCAGAACCTGGATTCATTTTGGGGGCAGCAGCTCCCAGAATCCCCCAGCTAGCATAGCCAATAGGGAAATCTGTGGGAGTTATATTCTGAAAGAACTAGTTGCTGCAAAAGCACGAAGCATGGTAGTATGAGGAGTGATGCCTCTGTTTTGCCCATTTCAGCGTAATCTGCAATCTGGCTGTCCATTTCACTTGCTGTGAAGTGGCAGAGGTTGCAGCATGGAAGACCAAAGAAAACTGTGGAATCCTTATTGGGTCTGTTCTTTTAATGTAGCAAGAACATCAATCTTCAGGCCACCCAGACTCCATGCTGTCTTCAGTGCAGCATGTGCTTTTCTACTAAACGACATTTCAGTTTCTCTGTTCCCTTGGGGTGCACCCTTCTTTACTTCTGTGACACTTGTATGGTGGATGGGACAAGTGGCTCAATTGCTGGATCAATGGGAGAATTTGCCACAGTGATTATTTCTTTTCTGTTGCAGATTGTGGCACCAAAGATCCATTAGGGACGGAGATACTGTGCATGTGCGTGTGTGTGCGTGTGTGTGAATGCATGTGTACTTGGTGTGGGGGATACTGTTTCAGTGTTTTTATCTTTTTCAGTGGGTAAGATGCAAAGAAAGAAAGGAAGGAAGAATTGTTTTTTAAGATTTAAGTTAATATGTTAAATGTTATCATGCCTGCATATAAAACAGTAAGCTAAATGCTCAAATATTAGAAAATATCAAATACTGTGGTTTATAAGGGGACTATGGAGAATATAGTTTGGAACTAGTTTGCCCCTCAAGAATAGGATAGCATACGATAACTACAAAGAGAGGGACTGGCTATATAGCAAGTCAGATTACTGGTTTGTCAGCCTGAATCTTGTCTACAGTGACTAGGAGTGGTCTTCAGGATTTCAGATGGGAGCCTTTACTAGCCTGACCACCTGGAGATGTAACTGGGAATGTCTGTATGCAACGTATATACTGTACAATGGAGCTGAAGTCTTTAACTTGTGCTGACGCAGCACCTCATGCAAACTAAGATGAATGGGAAGGTTAAGCAGGTAGCATAGAACTGTATATACATACAATATATTTTCAAAATAATTAAATGAAAGAGTATGGGGAGGCACTAATGGCTCCACCTTTCATGTCATGCCAGTTGTCCTGGTTTTACTGTTGACTTCTGCGTGTTGAGCAAAGGGGCTGCATGGGAGCAGGTCAAATGTATGGAGGCTCCCCCATGGGATTGAAACCCCAAGACCCCTGCAGGATTTCTGACTGTTTCACTTCTAATTTTTTGAGGCAGAAAAAGATGTATTCATTAATTATATTTATTAATGTTTCATTTCTTTCTTTATTATTTAATTAGCATGTGTTTATATCAATTATATTTCTAATATAATTATATTTCTAATATATATTGATATTTATTATTTATTTATATTGGCTAACATTCACTAAAGCAGTTAGGAATATGTAACTTAGGCCATTTCTGCACTAGACTGTTATTAATGCTATTATTCCACTTTCAACACCTTGTGGAATTCTGGGGTTTGTAATTTACTGAAGCCAAAGAGCTCTCTGGCTGAGAATTCTAAATGCCCCTCCCTAAACTGCAAACCTCAGGATTCCCCAGGATGTTGAAAGTGGAATAATGTCACTATAAGAGTTTAGTGCAGAAATGACCCTACAGTGAAGCATTTGAGACTGCTTCATAGTCACGATCCCTATGCATTTCCTCTGAAAGTTCCCCAGCCCCATTTACTGGGGAGAAGCTGCTACAATCAAGAGGGTCTGTCTTCCTGTCAGTTGGAAAGCAGCTGACTTATCCCCCTTTGTACAAGCAATCTCCAGTGTGATGGGGAATTGAGACTGGGACCCTGCTTCTTGCTGTCTCACTGGAGATTGGTCACAGAAGACTGTGGAAACATTAGTCAGCTGCATTAACAGAGGAACCGAGCCTTGTTGCTTACAGCTGCTGCCTGATAAATGGTAATGGGGGTGGGGTAGGATCAGGAGATACTACATAGCTAGGTAATTACAGTAGTTGCACATATTTATCTGCTTTAGTGAATTTCAATCATTCTTGATATGTGATTTATTATACGTATGTATAATTACATGGTCTATATTTTATTTGTTTATTTATTTATCAAAGCCTTTCTAAGGGGAGTTTAGAGAACACAGAAAAGAATAATCATCATAAATGACAGATAAAAACAATTCAACAAGAATTCTTCAGTATGCAATTACAAGACAGGAAATATAATACCTACATCTATATCT